>CAUYRH010045530.1:0-40743 GCA_963574655.1 Perodicticus potto
AACTTTACCTCTTTCATGTTTACATGGATGGAGCTGGAACATATTCTTCTTAGCAAAGTATCTCAAGAATGGAAGAAAAAGTATCCAATGTACTCAGCCCTACTATGAAGCTAATTTAAAGGTTTCATATGAAGGCTATAACCTAATTATAGCACAAGAATATGGGAAGGGAGGGGAGAGGGGAGGTTGGGGTGAAGGGAAGGTAATTGGTGGGGCCACACCAATTGTGCATCATAGAAGGGTACAGGTGAAACTTACTAAATGCAGAATGGAAATGTCTTCATACAATAACTAAGAAAATGCCATGAAGAGTATGTTAAACAGTTTAACGAAAACATTTCAGATTGTATATGAAACCAGCACATTGTACACCTTGATTGCACTAATGTACGCAGCTATGATTTAATAAAAAAATAAAATAATAAAATAAAATAAATTCATTTTCTGGTTATATGCCTCTAGTATATTAATCTTGTACCCTGTAATTCTGCTAACATCACCTACTGGTTATAGAAGTTGTTTTAAAAATTCCTTGTGATTTTGTGCATAAACAATTATGTTATCTGCAAGTAGAAACAGATTTAATTTTTTCCTTCCAAATTTTTGTTTATTTTTTTCCTTGTCTTATTGGCAAATGTGGAATAGTAATGGTAAAAGCAGATATCTTTACATTATCACCATTTTACAAAAAAATCATTCCATATTTCATCATTACATATTGTATACATATTACTTAGGGGTATTTAGAGAATGTAGTCTGTACATTCTCTGAATCTATTCAGAGTATTCTAAGTTATTTCTTTTTCAGTCTATTATTGTAGTGAATTACATTAATTTATTTTCAAATGTTAAAACAAGTTTGCATGCCTTGCAGTACCTCCATTTGTTCAGAATGTTTTATCCTTTTAGGTATTTCTGGCTTCACTTTTCTAACATTTTGTTAGAATGTTCTCAACTTTATTTGTAAAAGATATTAGTTTTACATTTTTTTCTGGTGATATTTTTGTCGGGTTTGGGGTAATGTTGGTTCTAAAATAAGTTTGGAAGTGTTCATTGTATCTCCACTTTGGAAAAAAATTGTGTAAATTAGTATTTCTAAATTTCTTAGTAGAATTTAAATTAGGCAATAAGGTGATTCAGACCTTGATTTTTGTTCAATGCTCAGTATATGCTGACAACAAAAGATGAATTCAAGTCACATTGAACATTTCTTGTAATTGTAGAATTCAAGCATGATTTGAGTATTACGAATTTAATACAGTTTTTTTCTTAAAATGTGTATACATTTTTTGGTAACCTTTACATATTTCTTTTTAAATAATAATAATAAATTCTACTTTTTACTAGATATGCAAACTCTTTAGGTTTTCTACTTATCTTCTGTTAGTTTTCTCAAGAATTAATCAATTTCATTTAAGTTCTAAAATATATTGAAAAAAGCTATTAATAATATTCTCTTATTAATCTATTATTGCCTATAAAATCTGTAGTGAAATCTCTTTTATATTAGTGTTTTGGATTTTCCTATTTTTTCCTTGATCAGTATTCCTAATATTTTATCCATTTTATTATCTATTTTAAGAATCAATTTTGGCTTTGTTCACTTTCTCTACTTTATTTATTTCTGCCTTTTATTATTTTCTTCATATATTTTGAATGTAATTTATTCCTCTTTCTTCTCTCTCTTTTTTTTTTTTTTTTTTTTTGCAGTTTTTGGCTGGGGCTGGGTTTGAGTTTCCCACCTCCAGCATATGGGGCCAGTGCCCTACTCCTTTGAGCCATAGGCACCTCTCTATTCATCTTTCTTTAATATTATAATGAAAACTTAAGTCATTTATTTTAAATATTTAATCTCTCATATCAGCATATAAAGCCATAAACGAATGTCTGAGTACAGTTTGCATTAGGTATTTCTCTGAACATTGATATATTGTTTTTTATTATCATTCAAGTTGAAATATATTCTAATTTCCTTTGTGTTTTGTCTTTGACCCATGGATTATTTAGTAGTGGTTTCTTTTACATTCAAATGTTTGGAAATTTCTAGATAGTTCTTGTTATTAATTTTCTATTTAAATTGTTATGATCAGATAGTAAACTCCATCCTGTGGGATATAGTTTACCTAGGTAAATTGCTCATAAGCACTTACAACTATTCCTATTTTGTAACTATTCTGAGACCAATTAAATCAAGGTGATGGATAGTACATCTTTTGTCTAATCTTTCTTTTTATTTACTGAGGGAGTGAGTCTTAGCATTTTTAACTATGTCTTTTAATTTGTCTTTCTCCCTTTAGTTTTGCTAGTTTTCTTTTATGTATTTTGAAACTCTTTTACTAGGAAAATCACTTAATTGTTATGTCTTCTTGGTGAATTGGCCCTTCTAATTTAACCTCTTTCTCTCTTATAATCTGCCTGTTATGAAGTCTACTTTCTTTAATACTAGTTTAAATATTTTAGCTTCTTATGCTTACAATTTGTGTGGTATACCTTGTTTTATTCTTTTGTTTTCAGGCTATCTTTACCTTATATTTTTAAATTCACATCTTTAAATAATAACAACACACAGTCGAGTCATGGTTTTTATATAATCTTATAATTTCTGCCAGTCAATTCGGTATTATTTAATTTATCCCTATTATTTTGTTATGTATCTTGCTCATTGTTTTGTTTTTATAATACTTACTTTATTTCTTCTATTAATTTTATAACTGTGACGCTTAGCATTTATTTTTCAAGTTATTACTCTATGACGTTACAGTATGTATATGTCAAAATATACTAAAGGTTAACAATGTATCACTTTACATAAAATATATGAGCTTTTGCACAAAAGAGTTTTGTTTTCTCTGTTTTCTTCTTCTTATGTATAAGAACATGTTATTGTTCTTATACATATTTTTTTCATTTACATCAAGTCCATAATACAATATTCTGTTTCATGTTAAACAGAATTTTGCTTTTAAAACAAAATTATATTTTTAAAAGTTGAATAAAATATAATTTTTGATATTTGATATTTACTATTTTGTTATTGTATAATTTCCAACCTGGGTTAATTTCCCTCTGCTTGAGGAACTTCCTTTAGTTTTTTTTTTTAAGCAGTGTATTTACTGGTATTGAGTTTTCTTAGTTTTTGCTTATCTAAAAATATCCTTATGTTGCCTTTGCTTCTGAAAAACATTTTCACTGCATTTAGCATTTTGGTTTGATAATTATGTTGTTGAAAGATATTTCATTATTTTTTTCCCCTCTAAATTTTCTAATAAAACTTTTGTATGCTAGTCTCCTTTATGTAATGTGTCTATCTTTTCTAGGACTCTAACTACACGTATGTTAGATTGCTTGATATTGTTACAGGTCATGTTTTTTAAGTTGTTCCCTCCCTTATTCCTCAGGTTGGAGAATTTCTATTGATCTCTTTTGACATCACTGACTAATTCCTCTGTCACCTTAAAATTTCTGAGTCCTTTCAGTGGCCTCAAACTTAATATCAAGAACTTCAGTTTAGTTGCTTTTTATAGCTTCCGCTTCTTTGACAGAATTCATCTGTTCATTCATTATGATCACATTTTTTTTTTAAGACCTTGACTTAAAGCCTCAATGTCACTGTGCAACAGTCATTTTACCACGTTGCTTGCCTGTTTTTGCTCAGTTCAATGTGTGGGTGATGTTATTGCCATTCTACTAACTGCCTTGTTCCTGGCCAGAGGACACATTTTCTTGCTTCTTTTCATGACTAGTAATATTTTATTCTTTGCTGGACATTGTGGATTTTACGTAGCTGAAAGTATGTATTTTGTATTCTTAATGAGTGCTATGTTTTATTCTGGCAGTCGCTTAGTTTACTCACGATCAGCTTTTTTGTTTGGTTGTTTCTTTTTGAGACAAAGAGTCAAAGAGTCTTGCTCTGTCATTGGGCTAGCGTGCAACAGTGTCATCGTACTTCACTACAAGCTCAAACTCCTAGGCTCAAGTGACCCTCTTGCCTCAGCCTCCTGAGTAGCTAGGACTGCAGGCGCACACCACCACACTGGCTAATTTTTTTTTACTTTTAGTAGAGACAAGGTTCACTTTTGCTAAGGCTATTCTCAAACTCCTGGCCTCAAGCAATTCTCATACCTGGGAGCTTGATTCTTTACAGGCTTATATTATTAAGTCGGGTCCTACAGCTGCACTTTAGGACTACAATAGACTTCCTAAAGAGGTCTGAATCATTCAGTTGAGTGACTCAGACCTTTGTAGAGATCTTTTTAAATTAGCTAGTTAGAAAGCTTATGCCCCTTGGTACTGAGAAATCTCTGGGCCCCACAGGTCTCCAGGAGATTCTCTGTGCCAGGCCCTGTGAAATCTCACCCTACTCATATTCGGCAAATATGGATTGTTTACCTATGTTATTTAAATAGGGAAATTGTTACATAAATGGACTATCCAAGGCATGGTAAATCCAGACATGGACCTAAAATCCCATCTTCTGTTCTAGTCATGCTATTTAGTATTGAGATTCAGCTACATCTTCTATTTTTATCATCTAATAAATCATTTAATTTACTTGTTTCTATTAATTACAATATAGAGATCTATAAAGCAGAGTTTGGGGTCTTTTATCACTAATATATTTGAACAGTACTTGGAGCATGGCAAGTAACTAACAAATATATTTTGAACATTTTATAAGTTGTAATAATTTGATTTTCCTTTCTAGATGTTTTTCAGAATAACAATTACATCTTGAAAATTTTTTGTAGAACAACTGGATTTGCACCATGTGTCAATTAATTTCAGGAAGAAATACATATTTAGGACTGCGCCTGTGGCTCAGCGAGTAGGGTGCCGGCCCCATATACCAAGGGTGGTGGGTTTAAACCTGGCCCTGGCCAAACTGCATCAAAAAATAGCCGGGTGTTGTGGCAGGTGCCTGTAATCCCAGCTACTCAAGAGGCTGAGGCAAGAGAATCGCCTAAGCCCAGGAGTTGGAGGTTGCTGTGAGCTGTGACTCCACAGCTCTCTACTGAGGGCAATAAAATGAGACTCTGTCTCTACAAAAAAAAAAAAAAATTACATATTTAGATTATTCAGTCTTCCATTATGAGAATCTAGAAAGTATGTCCATTTTTGTAACTATTTGTAAACTTATTTGTGAACGGTTGTAACTTTCCTCTCAGCCGCACATTTCCATTTAAGTTAATGTCCAGACATAGTTTCAGTTCCTGTTTAAAATATGACTTTTGTCTTCCAATAAATTCTCAACTTTGATGTAAAAAATATATTGGATGACCTTCTCAATTTACTGTCTCTGAGGCATTTATTAGTTAATATTTTTGGGTTGCAAATCATAGAAATAGTACCAATTCTTTCCCCCTTCTTCCTCTCTTCCCCTTTCTATAACATAGCTGTTTATCTACTATCATGCATCTACGTTTTCGTCTTCTTTTTTGCACCGTGAAATGGAGCATGATATTAAAAAATAGTAATAACTTTTGGAATCCTTTTCCCTTCCTACTTATAATGGTTTTTTATTATTAATTAATTTATTTATTTTGAGACAGAGTCTCACTATGTCACCCGGGGTGGGGTGCAATGGCTTCACAGCTCACAGCAACCTCAAACTCTTGGGCTTAGGTGATTCTCTTGTCTCAGCCTCCCAAGCAGCTGGGACTACAGGTGCCTGCCACAACGTCCAGATATTTTTTGTTTGCAGTTGTTATTGTTATTTAGCAGACCCAGGCCGGCTTGAAACCTGCCAGCCTCCATATATGTGGCTGGCGCCCTACTCACTGAGCTATGGGTACTGGGCCTATAATTTTTTTTTTAAATAGATTTTGTTGTGCTTAATTCTAGTATACATGATGCTGTAGCATCCATATAGTTACATATGTAAATACATATACATACACTCCTGTAACCTATGTATGTATGTGTACTATAGTGAAGAAAACTAATATATCCATCATCTTATATAGTTATTAATTTTTGTTTTGTTGCAAGAACAGCTAAAATCTACTCATTTAGCAGAAATTTCAAATGCAGTTTTATTGCCTAATTCCTCATGGTGCACTTGAGATCTCTAGATTTATTTGTTCATCCTATATATTTGCTACTCTGTATTCTCTGGCCTGTATCTTCCCATTACCTTCTTCTTCTCCACCTTCCTCCCAGTTAACCACTATTTTGTTTTCTATCTCTATATGTTTTTTATTTTTAGAGTTCACATATGAATTTCATTATTCACTGTATTTCTTTCTGTGTCTGATTTATTTCACTGAGTATGATGTCCTACAAATTTATCTGTGTTGCAGCAAATGGTAGAATCTCCTTCTTTATTGAGGTTGAATAACATTCATTTGTTGATACACACAAACATATCATGGTTTCTGCGTTTATTCATCCATCGATGGGCGTTTAGGTTGTTTTACTGTGTTGGTGCTTATAAATAATGCTGCAATGAACATGTGAGTGCAGATATCTTAAGAGATAGTGATTTCATTTCCTTGGGTACATGCCCAGAAAGATTGCTGGACCATGTTGGTAGTTCTGTTTTTATTTCTTTAGAAAACTCTATACTCTTTTCCATAATGACTGTACCTTCCCACCAACAATGTACAAGGATTCTCTTTTCCATGAAATGACCTTCATAATTCCCCATTAAGTATAATATAGTCTTGTCAATTAAAGTTGATATAAAGATATGACAAATATTTATATTCCTAATTTTTATTATGTGAAAGGAGTATATATTCTCCTGTTTCTTATTTACTATATTTTTTATTATGTCAATAATGAATATATTAAATGGATAGTAAATTATGTCAAATAACTTTTCAATATATACCAAGATTACACATTGTATTAGTTGGTAACATTTTTGAAAAACTACATTTGAAAGTTAACTTAGGAAATAATGTATCAATTTTAATATATAGATTTTGCAATTATTGATCATAGCTAACTCACGCTTTTTAATTATTTTTATAAAATATGTAGGTAAATTATTATGTAACTTCCCTAAGCTATTGCTGTCATCATGGCAACTTCCTTTCATACTTCATTACAGTGTTAACAATAGAATAGGATGATTCCTATGCAGGAAAAAATTGAAAGAACTTGGTATATTGTTTTAGAAATAATTATTTGAAAACTTCATTTCTCTTCAGAACTTCTGTTTTTTTAAATTAAATACCATTGTTTATACTTTGCAAAAATCCATCCATTGCAAGTTTTCAAATTAATTAGAAAATATATACAGGGTAGACATAAAGTTCATGTGCAATATAAAATAATTTAACATAGTAAATTGCACATGAACTTTAGGTAAACCCTGCATACACGTAGACCTTTTTCTTACACCAGATTAGTTTTGTTTTTGTTTTTTTTTTTTTGGTGGGGGTGGGGTACAAGACTCACTCTTGCCCCAGACTAGAGAGCCATGGCATCAGCCTAGCTCTCAGCAACCTCAAACTTCAGGGCTCAAGTGATCCTCCTGCCTCAGCCTCCCGAGTATTTGGGACCACAGGTGCCTGCCATAATGCCTGGCCAGATTTTCTATTTTTAGTAGAGATGGGGGTATCCCTCTTGCTCAAGCTTGTCTTGAACTCCTGAGCCCATAGGATCCTCCGTCCTCAGCCTCCCAGAGTGTTAGGAGTACTTTCGGCCTAAATGTGGGGGTTTAGAATAGAAAAAAATTTCTACTCCATTTCCTCTACATAAAACAAGGTTTTGAATTTGGCAACTTTATACTTTGGGGGGTTTTCTAATTCTTGGTGTCCTTTGCTACATTTATTTAGTTACTTATTCATTTATTTATTTTTTCATTTAATTTCGAATCCTCAAAGTTTAAATTATTAATTGTGATGTTTTTATTTGATACTATATTCAAAGTTACAGATTTTCATCTAAGTTATGTTTGGCAATATTCTGTAAGTTTGGATGACTACTGTCCTATTTCTCCCTTTTTTGAAGACCTGCACATTCATTTTCTTTTCTGGATTAATATAAGGTACCTACAATTAGGTTACCTTGTTGGCATTTGTCAGGTTAAGGCTGAAATGTAATCGAGTCCTTCCTTATTACCTTTTCTAGGAGTTTCATAATAGATAAATTTTTAAATATATGAGTAGTTTTTAAAAAAATCTTCTATGTGCTTTTTGAGTCTGAGACTGTGATCTATACTCTGCCCTGAAGAACTTGAGATTCTACATATGTTCTAAATCAATAAGGTTAGAATTCCATTGTTTCTTTTTCTTTCTTTCTTTTTCTTTTTCTTTTTTATTTTGAGACAGTCTCACTGTGTCACCCTTGGCAGAGTGCCAAGGTGTCACAGCTCACAACAACCTCCAATTCTTGGGCTTAAGTGATTCTCTTGCCTCAGCCTCCCAAGTAGCTGGGAGTACAGACTCCTCCCACAACATCCGGATATTTTTTTTGTTGCAGTTGTTTAGCTGTCCCTGGCCAGGTTGAAACCCACCGCCCTCAGGGTATGTGACTGGTGCTGTAACCACTGTGCTATGGGCGCCCAGCTGGAATTCCATTGTTTCTATGAGATAAACGTTATTTTATAGATTAAAATCACATTGTATTACATTGATATCAATATTTATATCATTTAGTTCTTTAAAATTTTGTTTTTCTTTTACCTCATCCCTTAATTCTAATTCAACATAATATAAGATAATTTCAATCTGCAAAGATATTATATATTTTCCTAATATTATAGGAAATATTATAGGTGGGGCATGCTGGCTCATACCTGTATAATCCTGGCACTGTGGGAGGCCAAGGTGGAAGGATCGCTTGAGCTTAGAAGTTTGAGAGCAGTCTGAGCAAGAGAAAGATCTTGTTTCTACTATAAAAAGAAAAATTAGCTGGGCATTATGGGATGTGCCTATGATCTCAGCTACTCAGGAGGCTGAGGCAGGAAGTCACTTGAGCTAGGAATTTGAGGTTGCTGTGAGCTATAATAATGCCACTGTACTCTAGCCAAATAAACAGAGCAAGACTCTGTCTCAAAAAAAAAAAAAAAAGTTAGGTCACGAATAAAATCTCAAATTTTGCAAATACTCTTTTTACTTTCAGCATTTTAATTCTTAATTTAATATTCATTTCAGGTTAATATTGTGGTTTCTACTTTTCTTTTTGTATTTTCACTACATTTTAAATCTTTTTATCATAACCTAGGGGCTAGTATTCATTGTTTTAGGTGATTCCCTTATTACTTCATAAACAGAAATGATTTTGTTTTTGTTTTTGACTCAGTTTAAAAATCTCAGTCTATCAATAATTTAGCTCTCGAGTTATATTGCCCTAACTGCTAGACCCAGTATTGAAACTGTTCTTTCTTACATATATTTTCTTCTCATTCTTCCTTGTTTTCTTTTCCCAATGTTTTCTGTATAAACTATATGTCTGTTTTCTTCTAATCTATTGGTGTATAGACATAAATTCTCCTTTTTATTCTTTTAAGTATTGCATTTGAACACCTGTTAAATTGGTGATTTCTACCCCAAACCCAGAAGATGAAAAATTAAAATAAATAAATACAGATTTACAATTTAAAACAAAATACAACTGAAAATTGTATTGATCCAATGCTGAAAGGTTTCTCTTTAAAAGAAAGATGCAAGCAGATGAGAATTTATAGTGTTAACTAGAGTCACTATCATTAGCTAAAGCCACTCTAAGCTTGCCCCTATGTGAATATGCTGTCCAGTCCTCTTGTAAGAGAATACGGACATTCCTCTCCATCCCCCAAAAGTGTTCACATTCAAATTCCTGGAACCTGAAAATATGTTAAATTACATGGTGAAAGAGAATAAAGGTAGAGTTAAGGTTGCCTATCAGCTGACCCTAAAATAGGGACAGTATCCTGCATTATCGAGGTGGGCAATGTAACCACAGGGTGGAAGCGGAAGGCAGAGGAAGCAGAAATGGCTGTGGCAGACAGACAAGAACTCAGACCACACTGTTCTGTGTGAAGACGGAGAAAGAGGGTTATGAACTAAGGGCTATGGGTGGCCTTTAAAAGCGGCATCGGCCAAGGTCACAAATTCTCTCGTAAAGTTTCAGAAGCAAGGCAGTCCTGATGATACCTTGATTTTGCCCCAGTGAGACCATTCATATTTCTGAGCTATGTAATAGCAAACAATACATTTGTGTTGTTTTATTACATTAGTTTGTGATAATTACGTACAGGACCCATAAATGATTCATATACAATTACATCGGGAAAAATCACAAATATAGATAAATACTACAAAAATAAACAAAACCCAGAGGTTAATGGAGCCCAAAGAGAGAAAACACACAATCTAAAAAAAAAATGTGTATATTTTACACGTCAAAATATAAAGAAGAAAATAATGTTCATATAAGAAGAACAGATCATTGCAAATAAAGATTGGAAGTGTTTAAAATGAAAAATATAATTTTATACAAAAATACTTTAATAATTTTATATTGGTTAAAAATGGCAAATCACTGAGCTGAATGAACAGCTAGAGAGTTATTACAAAATATAGTAAAATATCTTTTAAAAATGGCATTTTAGGCAGAGTGAGGGAAGATACTTATCTATTAGTAGTTTTGGAAGATGACTTAATAGACCACAGGAAAGGGAATGTTTAAAGAAATCTCTTTATAAGAGTAAGACAAGTACAATGAAAAACTTCTCAAAGAAACATTTAAAACCCATATTTGAGGGCGTAGTTCTCCAAAAGGAAAGAAAAAAAAAAAAACCAGTGAGTTCAGAAAAGAACAGGGAGAAGAAATGATCAATAAATTCTTTAAAAAGAATGTTAGGACTCAGTATGTATTAGAAGAAAAAGAAGGGAGAGAAGAAAGAGTCTACAGAGAGGAAGAAAAGGGACATGGAAAGCAAAGCAAAGACAAAAGGAAGAAAGTTAAAATATTTTTTATTGGCCGGGTGCAGTGGCTCAGACCCACAATCCTGATACTCTGGGAGGCCACGGCAAGTGGATTGCTTGAGCTCAGGAGTTTGAGACCAGCCTGAGCAAGAGCCAGACCTGATCACTACCTAAAAAAACAAATAAACTAGCCAGGCATTGTGGTCGGCACCCGTAGTTCCAGCTACTCAGGAGGCTGAGGCAAGAAGATTGCTTGAGCAAGAGAGATTGAGGTTGCTGTGAGCTGTGATGCCAGGGCACGCTGCTCAGGGCTGCCGAGAAAGTCTCTGTCTCTGTGATGCCATAGCTCACGGGAACCTCAAATACTGGGGCTCAAGCAACTCTCCTGCCTTGGCCTCCCAAAGTGCTAGAATTACAGGCGTAAGCAACTGTGCTCAGCTAAAATGTTTTAAATAATATTCCGGAAGTAAAATTCCACATGATAGTTACAAAGGGCTGGAGCTTTGGCAAGAGAAGGAGAGTAGAAGTCAAATGAAGTTGCTGATAAAATCTTGACCCTCATAGACAAATATATTTAAATGTGTATCTTGAAATTTAAGCATAACAATGGAAAGAATGGACATAAAATGTGAAGATATCAAAACAAGGACCAAGTGAAACTCATTCAATCCTCTAGAAGATAGAAAAACATAGAAAATTCATGCCAGATATAAAACACAAAGCGAGATGACAGACATCAGTAATCAGTGATCACAGTGACTGTGAATGAGGTAAGTTCTCCTATTCCCAGGGTTTACATGATTGTATCAAAGAAGTTAACTATTACGTATAAAATGTCTTTTCTTTTGAATGTATGTACAGTCAATAAAAATGATAAAACTTGAGGTATTTTCCCATCACACATGGATGTGTGAAGTAAAATTCTACCGGACATGAAGTAAAATTCTACTGATGAGAACTTTGTGGCATTGGAACATAGATAGAAAGATTAATGAAGCTGAATGAAGCAGTAACACACACATATGAATGTTCCATGTAAAGTTCCAAAACAGCAAAAAGGAAAAATGATTCTTAAATTGTACATTAGTATCTTTTTATTTTGATTGTTAGAAGATAATCTGTTTCTGGGCTAAAGCTTTTAGCATAAGAAAGTTTGTTGAAGACAACTGTATCTTAAATTCATCCATCAATACACTCTGAGTGATGACAATAGGTTAACATTATATAACTCAGGTGATAATTTCTTGGTCTCTCAAATATTGAGTGAATTATGTGGGAGTAACACAATACTGACAAGAGATGAGAGTCGTGTATAACAATAATAATATTGCTAATTACATTGCTGTAATAAAGACATAATAAAAATGCTACTAGCTCATCTGTAGCATAGCTTGTCCTTAACGTATTGTAAACAGAGCTATTGGGGCTATTAAGAATTAGTGTTGATGTATGGTATTATGATGGAGAGTTAGTCTCACAAATAAATACTGGCCCAAGTGAACAAGAAATGTGTTAAGTTACTCATAAATCCATTGCTGTATCTTTTCAATACAGACGCTCTGTGTCATAAATTTTATTCACGTCAGTAGCAAAGAGCACATGTGTAAGATGCTTTCACCTCGACTTTATCACCATTCTTTACCTTTGTTACTAATACATTCTATAGGTGGAAAAAACTGCTTCAAAAGAAATCTTAAAATATCCAGACACAAGAATGAGCCGTTCAGAAAATGTCAAAACAATTTTAACCTGAAAATTGCTTTGGGGAACCCTTAAATGTTCCTATACATTGCTGGCAGCCTATAAAACCTTCTTGATTCATTTTTAATGAATTATATTTATTATCAAATACAGGTTTTTGTAGTCTATCAGCAGGGAAGTTAAGTTACAAATAACAAAAATAAAGTTTCCTTAACTGATATGTAGTCTCCTGTATTTCAGGATTATAACTTCAGCACTCACAGATAAATATTACTTTTGCCTTATAAAATCTTTGGCAAAAAAAAAAAAATTGTGGCTTGTCTGAAAATCTACTCAACAAATATAGTGGCCTTGCATTTCTTTTGAATTTTGGGTAATAATTTCTCTAACTTTAGATGTAATAAAAAGCTTATGTGCCTGAAGAACTCATTCCTTACTTTGGATAAATTCAGTTTTCCTGATGCTGATATAATGATGGCAAAGAAATGAAAGAAACTTTCATTTTAAAATGAAAAACACAACAATAAGTTTATTTACAGGCACTTACACTAGACACCTTCTGTGTCACTTTCTGTAATATTTTAGTAAGTAAAATCCCTTTTAAAGTAAAGCGTTCTATTTCCATCCCGCCCAGATCTGCATGTCCCCCCACCCTCACCCTTCATGAAAAGCCATCTCGCACTTTTCTCCAGAGAGTAACTACAAAGGGTTAAACCAAATCCACCCTGACAATACCAGAAACAATTCTCTTGGTGTGTGTTGGTTCACTGCTCCACGGGGCATAGCAGATGTTGTGTCTGGTAGTAAGAAGGGCCCAGGAGGTGTGGGCTGTCAATCACATGTGTGCTGCCCGCACCCCACCCCAACTACAGGCTACACTGTGGATATGAAGGCCAGCTAACACAATCTGCCTCAGCTGGGGAGTGTGAGGTATCAATAACCCTTGGCGGAGGTGTCAAGAGCCTTGCTGGAACTCAACTACCCTGCTGACCAGATGCTTAGCAAGTTAACAAGACCCTGGGCATTCTCGACTTTTGCCAACACAACAATTAACACAACTGGAAATAACTACACTAATATACTGAAAAAAAAAAATCTCACCAAAGTTGCCTTTCAGGGAACAGATGCAAATGATAAATTCTGGACCACGTTAGGAAGCGAATTGTTCTGAAGTTTCAAGTTGGGCAAGTGCTTTGGCTAAATAAATGAGAGAAAGTGAAAAATAGAAATATTACCAAATATATTTTCTCAGTACACACACACACACACATCTATATATATAGAAATTCTGTGTATTATACACAGACATATTTCTAAGTACGTTAAAACTATAGGCAATTTTGCCTTTACAAATACATAATTCCATCTTTGGGAATAACTGAATTTAACACTTCTTCTCATAAGATATCAAGATTAAAACTTGGTTTAAGAATAGAACACAAAGTTCTGCTAAAGTGAATACGATTAGTCAGATTCTACACAGATTATTGAAGCATATTCAGAAATTACTCACTAAACAATATCTCTAAAACTTGAAAGAAATGAAGCCATCAAGTTACCTGATTAAAATAAAATCACCCCTTTAAAAGACGATATAGTATGTTGGTGGATTTGCTAACCTGAATCTGTTGTGTATTTGTTTGTTCAAATTATATTACCTTAAAGTTATTCCCCATGTTCTCATGTATAATTCCTATACAAAACAATTATATATATTTTTTGGAAAAATTGATTATATACTATTTCTAGAAAAAGACATGGTATGCAGGAAAACCTGAATATTGGCTTTAAACAATTTAATGTTGTTTGTCTTTGCTTTGAAATTCAATAATGCCATCAGCCTGTGAGCCCTCTTATAGCCCAGCGTTTCACACAGTGAAAGCTGCTTTCTGTTACAAAAGCACAGCAGCTGTGGCTCCCGCCGATCCCCTTACAGACAGATATAATAAAACACTGGGAGGGAATAGGTCGACACAGGAGCATGAAATGGACGAGATGAAGCCCCTTTGTCACAGCCAAACAGGCTATAAAGTTACTATAGTAACATACAGTATTAAACTCCAGGTGGATTGACTTAATCTTCCTCAAACAAAAAATAAAGGTTAACAAAAACCAAACCAATAATGATGACAATCACTCTACCCAAATATTTTTCAAGAAGTTGTTATTTTTGCTTCAGTCCGGATACGTGAGGAACAGAGTTCTTTGGCTCCTGTTTAGATTTGAAGAAACAACCCCAGAAGTGAAGGATGTGGAAGAATAAATGCAGTTTAAAAATATTTTGAATAAAACCCATGACTTGAGTATCAAGAAAATCGAAGCCACAATGAGAGAACAATCAGACTAGATGGATCCTCAAACCCAGTTGTTTTGTTTTTCTCTTTCCAAGTGGGGAGAATTTTAGTTCTAAGACCTCTGAGTCTCGTCTTCAATTTGTTGAAAATTCAGCAGTCTTTTTCTTAACTTTAGTTGAAGAGTTTCAGGCTTCTTGAGTTGTAGTTTATGCTTTCAGAAAGAAAACAGTGACTTAAGATATAAGGTAAAATAACTATGAAGTAAAAGCCAGGGAATTCACCTATAAAACAGGAGACTAAAAAGTAGAAAATAAAGAAAAGAAAAAAAAATCACAAATTGAACTCTACCTTTAAACTTTCATACACAAATGTCAAGTCCTGCTAATTCTTTCTTGCAGGTACAGCACTTACTGATATCATTTTTCTGTGATTATGATTCCATCTATAAAGTCTTGGAGACAACATGTCACATAAACTCTTTATTCTACTCAAACTCATTCTCTCACCTTACACCCCCACACACACAATCTTATCTGTTTTGCTTTAATAAATATCCATCTTTATTATTTTATTTTCAATTCTAAATTGTATGTCTTAAATGTAGATGAAAATTTGCAATGATAAATAAACCTTGGTATACACATGCTTGCATTTTGGATTAATCAAATGGTCACTTGAATTGCTCTTTTGAATACTGCTTTAATGATCTGAAAGAGTTAAGAGACTTTCTCTGAACCTTAATTTATGCCATGGAGTTAGGCACCAGAGCAAGCTGAACTCAATAAGAATATTTTTAGTAGGATTTAGCTAACAGTGTGAGACATACCTTTAATGGATTTAGTTTGGGTAAACAACCTTTGTCTAGACAGCCCAAATGTCACAGGTATTGGTGCTCATTTTAAGTGGTAACTTCTATGCAAATAATTACAAAGTTGCATTTTGTTCTTTGTCCTGGTATTTTATGAATTGAGGGTTTTGACTGTATCAGAGTTGAATGTATACTCACAAGAGATAATTTTAGGCATAGGTTTTTTTTCTCTGGTCACTCTTATTTGACAGCATGGGAATAATTAGGTTTTAGGCCGTATTTTAAGATGTATGATGTGTTGCTGAGGGCTGTTAAAAATTTCTATTAATATTGAGAAATACAGAAAAGATCTGAAATGAAGAGCTGACAGCAGATCTGAGGAGATTTAAAGAGCAAAATTAGGGTTAAGATATTAAGAAATACAGTCATTATAGGAAGGAGTAAGGATACTTATTTATTAATAAGTAAAGATCTTTATTAATTAAATTTATGTGATATAGCCACACATATAAGAAACATAAAATTTTGAGAACTGGAACAGAAATGTATCATTTACCAGTGGATTAAGTTTAGACAACTTCCTTGTAATTAATAACCAAAGATCTCTTACATTAAATGCATTTCTTTTATTAACTAAACATCACATGACCTTTACTAGTTATGCTTAAATTTAGCCATAAAATATTTACTGTTTATCTTATTATATCATTAGAAAACAATAAGAAAGCAGAAAGAAAAGTACCTGGTTCTTAACATGGGAAGTCAGTCAAACTAACATACAGATTCTGATGTCAGAACGACAAAAGTTATTCATATCTGTCCAGAAACCTAATATTTTGGACATTGCACAAAACTGCCCATAGGAATAGATGAATGCACTCTTGAATTTGATTCATTTTATAATACAGAGTGCCCAACAAGATCACTGGCAAAGTCGTCATACACAGGGAAATGGGAAACTATATCTACATGTACCTTTATTTATGAAATACTCATTACAAAATTTTACAAAGAGGTGGCCAACATGTAGAGAATATTTTGTAAAAATTTTGTAAAATTTCATAATGAATATTTTGTAAATAAAGGTACATTTACTTACAGTTTCCCATTTTTCCTATGTATGGCAATTTTTACCAGGGATCTTGTGGTATGGCCTGTAGATACTTCATGCTTGCTTTGGGTTCTACGTAGTCTCTAAAATTATACAAAGGAAAGAGAAATATAACTAATTTATCTTTTAATTAATTTATAAAAGTGAAAACTTATAATTTTTTATAGACTGAAGAACATTTTCAAATCATTGACCGTAAATTCTGAAAAATCTAATTCTGTCACATGATAGAAGTTATAAAAAGAGCAAGATCAGGTAAATATATAATTTCTTTCTTAGGGAAAATGTACTTAAAGCTTTTAGTGCAGGATAAAGTTTTTGCTTTCACATCAAAACAATTAATTATTTTCTCATGCACATTTTTATTTTTCATTATTTTAATTTTGTTGAAAACAAGTGTCATCTGGGGTTGTAATTTATTTTATTGGTTGATAACACCAGGCCGCTTTCCCTCCTCCAATATAAAATAAAAGGGATATGAATTCCAGGGCAATATCCATTGCATTAAAAGTTGCCTTAAATGAGAATGAGTCATAGTAATCTTATTTGTACACTGTATCATCAGTTGTTTCTTTTCTTTTCCCTTCAATGTGCAATACTCATTTTATCAGAAGGGCTGTGGGGTTCAAAACAGTAATTTAAAACCTGGGGCTCTAATAACTTTGATAAATACAGTGGACCTGCTTCATTGTTTAAGTTGCTCATAGAGAAGGAAAAAATAAATGGATTTTTAAAAGATAAATTAGTTTAATTCATAAAAAAATTCGCATGATGGTTAATAGTTCATAAAGAGCTTTCTGCCATCTTCATTCAGAGGAGTGAACAGGAGAGGCAGCTATGAGGCTTGTGTTCAATGTGTCAGCTGGAAAGTGTGCCAGACTCTTAAAATAGCTGTGGCTTTCACCCCGGGCACCCCGAAGAGCTCAGTAAACCATCTGGGATGAAACACTCAACAGTCTGCAAGCTCTATCACCCTCCCCACACCCCTGCAAGATACCTGCCGCCCAGACTCCCCACGGCATCCTGAGGACCTGATGATACCGACCCGTTGAGCCTTTCATCAGAAAACCAGAGTCCACTCCTCCGAGTCCCTGTGAGGAGAAGAAAGGAGAAGAATCAAAAACAAAGATCAGAAGCCATTAACACAATTTATGTTCAGAATAAATGTTTCTTTTTCTTTGTTTTTTTTTCAAATTAATATGAGGGCACAAATGACTAGGTTACATTGTTTGCATATCTAAGGTGAAGTTCAGGTTGTAGTTGAGCCCTTCACCCAGGGCGTGTGCTGTAAACCCTTCCATTGTGCACGTTAGGTGAGAGCTTACCAATAGCCCCTCTGCCTCCCCTCTCCCTGCACCCTCCTCTTCCCACTTGAATATAATTGTGTTTTTCTTTCATGTGGGTGTGTAGTTGTTTATCACTTGGTTTCATGTTAATATTAAATACATTGGATACTTGCTTTTCCATTCTCGTGACACTTTACTAAGAAGAATGGGCTTCACCTTCATCCAGGTAGATATAAAAAATGTAAAGTCTCCACCTTTTTTAAGTGGCTGAATAGTCCATGGTGTACATATACCACAGACCAGAGCAAGTGTTTCAGTGACCTTGCAGATGCCCCTCAAGTTCATCACTTCAAAGGAAGTGCTATGAACTGGAAGTCCTAGACTGTTAATGAGCAAAGATTATTTTCTTTACACGGGCACATCTATGTTCCCTGTGTGAGCACACAGGGAACAGTGGTCGAACATACTATATTTCTGTATTAGTAGCATTTATGAAAGTGAGTGATGAATCACTTTGCTTTTCCAGGGAGACATACGCTCCTCCAAAAGTGGTTGCTGGCTTCTAACTGTATCCACATCCGAAAGCAAGCTCAGGATGCTCATCAGGATGAAAGCTGCAATCATGGTCACTTTAGTTTTCTTTCTTATTCCCCAAAATAGAAATGAGTTTTGCAGTGATATGGAGATATTCTAATGTCTAAGACATTTTAATGAAATTCAGTTAACCAACTTGTTTATGACATTTATAGTTGGACTGTTCGATTTTTCAGTCTTCTCTCAAAGTACAAACATTTTAAAATAGGTGTCAGCTATCTTAACAACCTTCACATTTTAAGGAGAACTTTAAACGTTTTCCTCTTTGTTGTGTATTCAGCCTCAAAAATACGTGAAAATAGTAGGGTAATAATTTCTTAATGAAACCTTATGTCACAGTTGTTTAACTATGTTCGTATTATATGAAATCAGTTATCCTTAATATTACACATAATTTACAATACATTAGCAGTTTATTAGAATATGAGTCTTATGGGGACAGCATTTCTATCTGTTTTATTCATTCCTCCATTTACAGTTATCAAAATAATGCCTGACACATAATAGATGCTGAGTGTTCATTGAATAAACAAATGCTGAAATTACTGAATTTGACATAATTTTCTGCAGCTGCCTAAATATATGGAAAGGAAAAATATCTTAATTCATACTTCAACTGAGTTAAATTAATTGAAATGTACATCTGAAAACAGTTCTAAATGCTTTCTCTTTAATGAATGTAGGACGTACAGTAGACATATACAAACTTTACAATGTTCTTTATTTGTTTATGAATTAGGACTCCCTCTCTGAATGTGTATTATTAAGTTAGTGTCAGGGCCTAATTTAAAAGTTAACTGATGACTCCATACTGAGCCTCAGAGTCAAAGCATTCTTACAATAGACATACTCTTATTTGACAATGTGAATGTTACTTTCGTTGCATTATTATTATTATTGCTTAATATTTTGTTGCAGCAATAGTCTGATTTCTTTTCTGAATGTATTTATCGTCTTGCATTCTTTACAAGGTTTTTGTTTCTAGTCCTTATTTTAAACATTGTTATTGTTATTAAATTTTAAGCCTTTTTAATTCTGCGAAGGCAAAAAGTAGAAACCTAATAAACACATGTATATGTAAGAAATAAACCCCCCCAAAAGTAAAATAAAAAAAGTAAAAATACCCCCCCCCCCAAAAAAGTATACTCTTTACAGGAAACTGTTTACAGGAAAAACTATATCCTGAATACAGTTTGGAGCAGGAAATGAACACTCCAAATACAGGGTTACCAAGTCTGTAGTGTGCCTGTTCACAAAGGAAGAAAATGAGTTGTTTTCTCAAAAACTATCGTATTTGCAGGGGGCTGCACCCATCTGCAGGCATCAGTAATGTAAAGTCAGGATTTACTTGGTTTTCCTAGGACTTTGTCAACTCGAGGGAAAGGAGTAAGGCTTCATTGATTTGAGGGACTGACACTGGACAGGGGTTTCTGTTTAGTTTGTTTGAGTTTTCTCAGAATGTACTGGGTGTGCGTGGGTGTTGTTTTTATTTCTGACAGTGGTATGATGTGCTTGGTCATCACGGAGGGAGGAAAAAATGTTGATTTTGCTTTCTCACTAGAATTTTGTGACCCGGCAAATGAATTATTCAAAACGTATTTATTTCAGGCCTTTTGTTGGTCTATGTGTCTGAAATACCCTAAATGCTTAACTCAACCTGCCTCACCAATGCAGGCCAAAGGATTGGTTTTATTCCCCAACAATTACCCAAGATTCTTCTCAGCACCCTAAAAGCTTTGTGCCCATTCTGTCTGCTGCTTCCCCACCTCTGCCTCAGTTCCAAACAGCCTCTAACGCTCACTGTTCAGGCAGCAGAGACAATGGCATTGGGCATGATATCACCCGGTCCTGAATGGGATCTCAAATCTGACCTCGTTAATTTGTTCCCTGGAGCAAGTGTGTGAACCTCCCTGAACCTCGTTATCCTCATTTATCAGATTAAGATAATAAAACTTATTGGCAGGCTGTTTGTGAGAATTTGGGTAATTTATCTCAAGAATTTATGACTATGACCTCTCCTAAAATGTTATCCAGTTAATACATAATTATTATTCTCCACACTTTTATTTTCCTATTTTTAGCCTGTTCTTACATTTTTGACTTGTCATTTAGACATGGATTAAAAATTTTTCATTTTTCTTAGAAGATTTGAACCCATATTCACCTTTTGACTCTTGCTGCTATTGCCCTGGGGGAAAACTTTGCCCTGAATCCAAACCCCAGGATCAGACCCTCTTGTAACTGTGCTAGTTGCCAGGTCCCGAGAGAGGCAGTTCTGATCCAACATCCTGCAGACTCTGGGCTGTGTAGGGGCTTGTTTTGTTTCGTTTTGGGCGACAGGATCCTGCTCTACAACAAAGGCTGGAGTGCAGTGATGTGATTACAGCTCGTTGCAGCTCAAACTCCTCCTCAATCCTCCTGTCTCAGTCTCTCAAGTGATGAGGGCTACAGGCCTGCACCCCCGTGTCCTACTTGTTTTTTTTTAATTTTTTGTAGAGACAAGCTCTCACTATTTTGCCCAGGCTCCATACTATGGTTTTGTGGCCAAGTCTTTATTCTCTTTCAGTCACAGTTTCAAGTTACAGCTTTCACATTACTTATCTGTTTCTTCACCCACAGAATGTGGATCAAGAAATTCTCACATAGCATTATGGAAAATAAATTAAATAATGCACAAATGCTATTTAGAATTTCATGCGATGCATGAAATACAATAAAACATAATTCTTCTTACATTTAACAAAATAAAAATTGGTGCTCAGAAAATTATTTATATTATAATTTTTTCAACTATTCCACAGATGAGGGAAGCTAGGTCTATATGAAGTCTACTGCATTTTAAAATATTTTATTTCACTTCTGTGAAATACTAAAGAATACATTTATTAAGCTCATAGATGTTAATGATCTGGGGAAAGCTGTGGGATTTAAAGATTGCTGTTTTCTGTAATTTGTGCCTGTGGATTTTTTTAGATAGCATAAGTTAGACAGAGTTGGGGTTTTATACCACATTATTGGCAATTCAAGGAAAATAGATTTAGATCATTTTATCTATAACACCTTGAAGTGTTATAAAATGAACAGAATAAGTATTGTAATAGATAATGAGTGTATCAGTTTTAAATTAAAATTTCTATTACAATAATAAACTTGAAATTTATATTTTATTATTTGGTCCATGTAGAAACGGATTTCACTATTTACCCTAGTTTAAAACTTGTATCATTGCTTAATAAATTTTAGTTAAATAAACAAAATGGTATGGAATCCTTACACAGAATTTCCGGAGGGTAGAGTTAGTCTAAAGAATTCAACAGGAATACTTAGCCAAAGAAGTTTCTCTACATAAAGAGCTTCCACCACTCAAGATACCAACTGGCAATCCCTCTTGGTCAGAGAATCTATCAGTAGAACATCAGGAGTTTCCCGTGTCCCTCGAGGAGGTTGTGATGGTGAACCTTCCTGAAGAGCTAGGACGTCAAAGAGACCACAGGCACCACAGTGCCCCTTAGTGCCAAAGTGGAATTGTGTGACACCCTTGGGTTTCATCAGCTTAGACACTTGACAATAAAACGTCTTTGGAATGTTTTACATATGCAAAGTAATGTGCAATAAGAGTTGCCTTCTTTGCGTGTGTCACCCATTTATTTGTAACAAATCACACTTCGTACAGGAGCATGGGAATGAGTGGAGAGCAGATGTGTGCAGGAATAGAACCCTGGATGACTGAGTTTATTTAAAAATTGAATAACGTATCAGTCAGGGAATTTAGCACATTCTGAGCTTTCCCATTGTAAAAACTATCAATCGTATGGTTGGACGAAGTTGGCTGAAAAGCAAGTAAGGCTACTAAGTGAAACTGTACCTTAATTTATATGTGTACAGAAGGGAAAACTCCTGTTAATGTGAAGAAATCATCAGTCAGTCCTTTCAAATAGGCCAGAGATGTGGATCCTAAAGGCCAGAAGTTCTCATTGTCACCCCAAGAATGTGCTAAGAGAAACTGATGGAGATTTGTTGTGGTTGTTACAATGATTGGGGCTGCTTCTAGCATTTTGTTGCATAGAGGCAGGGGATGCTAGATGTCCTGCAAGAAATAGCCCTGGGGCCTGTATGAATTTTAAAAATTCTCCTAAGATCCTTATTTAGATGTGAATGGCACCTAGTGCATAATCAATTTTACTAAAAAAACCAAACTATTATTGGCATAGCTTTAGCATAATTAGTCTTGAAACTTTTCAGAAATGGAGTCATTGTACACAATGAAAGAAGTATGTCCTTTATTTTTTTCAGACTGATTAACAGTTGTTAGCCATTGAAGAACATATTTAAATTCTTCAAAGTATGATGTCAGTATTTTAATGGAGGTTGCCTTAAATCTGTGCCCAAGTGCCCATCTACCTATGAATGTATTAATAAACTGTATATGCAGATACATGAAATACTATTTGTCTATAAAAAAGATGGAGACATTATATCTTTTGTATTAACCTGGGTAGAGTTGGAGAACATTCTTTTTAATAAAGTATCATAATAAGGGAAAAGCAAGGATCCAATGTACTCATATTAATATGAAGGCAGAACTAATACCCACAAAAAGAAAACCTTAATTCAATTCAAGTTGTGGGGAGGAGAAAGGCGAGAGAGGGGAGAAAGGCATGAAGAGGTGGGCAGGGAGATTGATGTGCTCTTCCCTAAGGGATACGTCACACTTCCTAGGTAAGGGACACAACTACAACAGAGACCTTACCTAACAAATGCAAACATTGTAACCAAATCATTTATACCCTCATTTTATCTGGTAATAAAATGCACATTTAGCATCTATGGCAATGCCCCTTCTACAGGCATTGCTACTGCAACACTTCCTGCGTGGGCTGGTTTGGTAGCTGCTGCTTTCCGCACATAAGTGCAGGCATGTGACTGAGAATCATCCATGAATTCTCACAGAGATGTGACTTAAAGTATGGCAGAGAGAATGAGAGGGGACACCACTGACCCTTAGCAGGGCTGAAAAAGTGTAAGTATTATCATAGTCTTCTTAATCTATATTCCAGTGTAGCCATAGAAATCGAATAACCTGCCCCCAGGACGTAGTGTATTGATCATAGTTCTTGGGACTCTGATGTTTTCACCAAAAAGATCCTTGTGACCCCTTCAACATTTTCTTTTTTTCCTACCATTCTGGGGCAGAGTTAAATTCATCTTCCTGCCTTCATTGCCTATAAATTTCTCTCCTTGAGTAACAAACATGGGCTGCTCTTACTATTGCTTTTCCACATGCAGAAAATACAGCTGAAGACTGAATTAATGGCTGAAATGGGTCTTCAGTAGAATCCTTTTCAGTGTATGGAGCCTAAGTTTGCATGTATTTGCCAGAAAAACTATGCCTTTCAAAATATTAACCACTGACACTGAATGCAGCCAAGCTTCAAGATGTTAAGAAACATCTTTCTGGTCTTTTATTTTATTGCCTATATCTTGAAATATGGCAAAGCACATAAACTTAGCATAGGACATGGTATAAAGTAACAGCTTTAACTTGTCAATAATTATTGTTACTATTCTTATTATCATTTATTTCTTGTTATTCTTCTTGATAGTCAAGATAAAAGTACTTGTAACTTGATGTCATGAAAAAAAATCTTTTAATTCTTGCGAGTCTCATAGGGAAATGAAAGTTATTTTAGAAGTAAAGCATGAAATCACAGTGGTAATATATGTAGATCTCACTCACGAATGATTGTAACGATAAAGTAAGAATCAAAACTACGTAGACAATTGTGATAGCATTAGTTTTTAATTCTTAAGATTAATTCTTTCCTTTGTAAATAAAAGTTTTTAAAGAATTTCTACTTGTTTCTAAATTACCATGAGTGTATAGACTGAATGAATATTAAAGAAGGATGAGAAATAATCTAGAAGCAATATAGACTATGATGTGATGGGTTTTTGTCTTAGTGTAAAGTTTGGGTGATAGTTTTGATTTTTCTATTAAATTACAGGGACATTTAGAGACTTAGCCACTAAATTTTTTTTTTCTTTTTTGCAAGAATTCCGCAGGCTTCATGGTGACAAATGGTCCAGAATTAAAAAATGCTTTTGCTAGCTACTTGCAATGGGATAAAATCTTTTCTTTTTTTCACTAACACAACCCGAGAGTCGTTATTCAATTATTGCTACTTGTCCCCAAATCAGTGTGCACAACACAGACTTTCACTATCAAAATATCTCCAGTGAGATCTTCAGATTGCTCTTAAATTTAATCATCTATCACTCATTTTTTTTTTTTTTTTTTGGTGAGATTACTGGGAAATAAATGAAGTGATTTCAAGATGTTCCCAATCAAAATTCCCTTCAGATTGTACTGTGAATATCATCAGCAAAGTCCCTAACCAGAAGTGGCCCAGAACCAGGTCCAGGAGCTCTAAAAGATTCAGAATCCTGGGGTTTACTCTTTTAAGGAGGCCGACATTGCTTATAGGTATAAACAGATCATTAATGTCTTGACCACAGACTATTATCACAATTCAAAGCTATAAGATCTTTGAAAGTCAGTTGTAGGAAAGCACAATGAAAAAAAAACCAAAATTTCCCAGTTCCTGCTGAGACATTCAAGGTTGCTATAGGCCAAATAATTCCTACTTATAATTGTATTTTCCAATTCTTAGGATGAGAATTCTACTATGTTGCAAAATGTCCTTGTTAATGTGCTTTTAAAAGAGACTGGTTAGTTATAGATAATATACACAAGTTTTTCTTTTTCATATAATACATCCACCAACTTAAGAAAAATAATTCCAAAAAAAGTTTATTCATTAATCCAAGCATATAAACTGTATTTGGTGGGAAAAAAGTTATTTTCCCCTGTAAACAGAGGCAATGGTGTAATTGGGATTATCTTCTCATAATACTCTTTAATTATTTTTGTGCAATAATGACATTTGGATGTTATAGTGTATTTTCTTCCTCTTTTGTAGCAAGATTAAATTCAAGTTTTAATCCATATCTTGCTTGTGAAGTCCAATTCCCATTAGTAAGAGTTAAGAACAGCTGTGTTGAGTAGTTTGAACAATCAGAATATCCTAAAAAATATGCATCATGTACATTTTCCATGAGTAAACATGACAGGAATTCAGACTTTATTGGCAGCCACTCACTATACTCTTTGTAACATTGTAGACGATATATGCTAAATCTACTGTAGTTTTGATCATTGAAAAGTGTATATATATACACATATATATGAATATATATGGATTTTTTATGCTCTAGACTGGTCTTTATGCCTAACATATAGATTCACCTTTCATTCAATAATGATAACTTAGACTCTTGGTACACTTTATAATTTGCAAATCAGTTTTACATTAGTAATCTCATCTTAAAAATTTATTACCTTAAAAAATGGATTTTTAATACTATTCTTATGTCAAGAAAACTACCAATTTTTTCCGAGTCCAATTCAGGATCTCTTTTCAAATGCATTAAATAATTTAGAACAAGTTAATGTTAAATTAAATACAGAATGTTGCAAGATGAATCATTGTTTCTGTCCTTCACCATGTTAAACTTTTGCCCTTTTTGAAGACCTCTTCCACCATTGAAAATATGTCTCATGTGGATTATGTTCTTGTATATATAAAAAAAAAAAAACAAGAGAAGATTTTACAAGACTTTTTAGCAGATTATTAACATTTGTTAAAATGATAGACAAAATAAAAAATGAGCCTATTCACTGCTGGCTTAAAATTTTCATTTTCAGTTAGGATTAGCATACGCATATTCTAAAAATGATAATAATTAACTTTAGGGCTATAACCAGTCGGAATTGTAAGTTTTCAGTAGATTATGCTTATTCTATAAGATGTAACAACAAAAACACCGTTCAGTCTTTTCTCGCCTCTGCCAAAGGAGGTGTTTTGAAACATCACGGTTTTTTCCACGTCTCTGATGCTTGCCCTTTTAGGGGGAGGGGAAAACAAGAAAGGAAACATTTCTGGAAAAGCCACTTTGGTAATATCTGAGACAACACCATTCTTATTTCACTGGGATTTCATTTCATTCTTGTAGGCTTAACATCTCACTGCATGAACAAAGAAAATATCATGTGAAAAGGGCTTCAGGCTAGCTACTTCCAAAAGGATTCAACCTCCGAGTGCTATCAATATCATCCACACACCCACACAGTTAGCACTTTTGAATACATTTACTGAAAACCATTAATAAAGCAACAATCTTCATCTGGTTCTTAACCATGTGTCACAGTGAAATAAGTTCATGTAAATCTGTGAACTGCACGACAATGATCAAATTAACAGTCATTTCAAGAAAAAATGCCCCTCAGGCTGAAAAATAATTAGTAGTCTCTCACTATCTTTTCCTCCTAATAAAAATCACGATATTATTGTTGACTGTGCTAATAAAACACCTCCCGTGACCCTGATGGAGCTTGATGTAAAATGTAAGGACTGGTCTATTGTGCAGCCTCACACATGTTTTATTGAACATTTCCATTTGGCTCTTCATCTGGGAACACAAGGGCCCATAGACGCTGAAGAACTTTTGTCACAGTGTAATGCAACTCTCACTTGTTCATTGCTGCAGTTAATAAAACACCCACTTTGAAATTCATTATCTTTGAAATTTAACTTTAAACTGCAGAAGCTGAATATTCAGAGCTTTAGCTATAAGCAGGAGCCAGAGCAAGGGATGGGAAAAGCAAACAGGAAAAATCCATTTAGTGCATAAAGCAGCCCAAGGTTGGCACATATGTTGCCATAAACGTCAAGTCCAGGAGTTGGATCTTTAGAAAAAATGTTATTATTATTTTGTTTTTTAGAGACAGAGTCTCACCTTGTTGCCCTTGGTAGAGTGCCGTGGCTTCACAGCTCACAGCAACCTCTAGCTCCTGGACTTAGGCAGTTCTCCCGTCTCAGCCCCCCAAGTAACTGGGACTACAGGCACCCACCACAACGTCCAGCTATTTTTTCATTGCAGTTCGGCCAGGGCTGGGTTTGAACCCTCCACCCTCAGTATATGGGGCCGGCACCCTACTCAGTGAGACACAGGCGCTGCCGAAAAAATGTTATTTTGAGGAATCATAATAGTCTCAACTTAGTAAACATATATAGAGATATGTATTTTCCTTTTAGTTATTTATACTCACTCCACAACTACTTATTAAATGCCTTTGTGCAAAACAGTATCAAAGGTCTATGAGGGAGGGACAGGAAGAAGTTAGAACACATACCCTTGTCCTCAAGGAGTTTATCACGGGGACAGCAGACTGACTTTCTCTGCTGAAGTGGATGCTGAGCTGATGTGGGTTAATACTGTTTCTAATATAAACACTGAGAATAAAAAGGGCAGTAATCTGTTTAATAATTTTTTTATTTTGTAAATGAAATGAAATTATTTATTGAGACAGTCTTACTCCATTGCTCTGGGGAGTATGCAGTGGCACCATCAGAGCTCACAGCAACCGCAAACTCCTGAGTTCAAGTGATCCTCTTGCCTCAGCCTCCCAAGTAGCTGAGACTACAGTTGCCCACCACCATTTTTCTATTTTTAATAGAGACAGGGTCTCTCTCTTGCTCAGGCTGGACTAGAACCCCCAACCTCAAGCGATACACCCACCTTGGCCTCCCAGAGGGCTAGAATTATAATTCTAATAGGCTTGAGCCACAACACCTGGGGAAAAACCTTAGTAATCTTTTCAAAATTCAGAAACCTGATCAAGTGGCAAAGTACTGAAACATGTGACTTAGAACAATCAACGGTACCTATATATTGATATCACAGTTCATGGGAAACCTGGTCTTAGGAATCAGCAAGATTCAACAAAGGCTTTTTAATGAAGCAACCCATCCTTGTCATCAGATAGTTTGGTGTCCAGCCAAGAAAAATTTGTGATAACTCCTTGTAATACAAGACAAGATATGGCCAGTTGTTCCAGTGACCATTTATTCTGTAGCAGAATATTATGATTGTGCTTTCGTAAGTTTGTAGAATTAGATCTTTTGAAGTAATTAATAATAAATCTGATTTTTGGAAAAGTCTGAGTGTTGCAGGACTACATAGATATAATTTTAAGATAATTTCTAACTTTCTACTATTATCAGAAGACATATATTAGTTAATATCTGACAATAAGCAATTAGATAAAGAAAAGAAATATCAAGCTTTCAGGTTATCAAGAATAGATACTAAAATGTAAATTTTCCCCAAAGCAAAGGACATTTATTTTTTTCTTAATTTTTATAAAAGGGACATCTTGGCATTCCTCTAATCTCATTTCTCAAAGTGAGTTCCATGGAATGTTGTTATATTTAAAAAGTTTTGAACGTCCAGTAAGTCTGGAAATACTAGATTAAGCCACGTTAAACATCATCAGGGTTTTAACATGGCTTTATGCTTTTTTTTTTTTTTTAGTAGAGCCAGAGTCTCACTTTGTCGCCCTTGGTAGAGTGCCATGGCATCACACAGCTCTCAGCAACCTCCAACTCCTGGGCTTAGGCGATTCTCTTGCCTCAGCCTCCTGAGTAGCTGGGACAACAGGGTTTTGTGCTTTTTGAATCTCTGAGAGAGAACATTCCTCTTACAGAGCAACTCATGGGACCTTGGACCAAAGTGTGGGCAGTGACGCACCCGATCGTAGATGCAAACGAGTGCAGACTATCGGGTCTCACCCCTGAAAGGTGGGATCTAGAAGTTCAGATTTTTAGGACTCTTCAGATGATTTCAGTGTAGCTGTCTGGTATTAGTCAGATAAGCCCTTTACATGTAGATGCTACAGATGATTCCAGATTCATAAACACCAATTTATACTAGTGGGAAACAAAACATTGTTTCAGAAAGTCTCTCACTAGGCAGATGAAAGTAAATGCATTTCATTAATGCCCTCTGTTGGAAGAAGGTAAAGCTGTGCTCTCCTTTACATCACAATGGTGTTAATATTTTGGAGAGAAAAGGGAAGGAATTTCTGAATATCAGTGCTCAAAAGATCTGGGTAGTTACACTTGGCACAATTATTTAATATTTATACTGCTCACTCCTTCTGTCAGCAGATGATATCACCTGAGTTTTTCTATTTTTTTTTCCTTTTTCTTTTATCCTTAACAGAGCAAAAAACACTCTAGCTTTCTTTCCCCTCCCTGCTCTAAGAAGCCAAGTGCTCATTAAAGAGAATTGAACAGAGGACTCCATTGCTTACAATCTTACAGGGTGCTGGGGGGTCTAACTGCCAAAAACTATACTCTGTGCCACATCTGTGTATAAGCTACACTGGCTCCTACTTTCTCGATAGTGCTACTTAAGTTTTATCAAGGAATAGCCCACAAAAGTGATTTAAAACAAACAAGAAGCAAATAGAAGTATCAAAGAAAGCCAAAGGCAAGAAGCAAAAGGAAAAAGGTATGTTTTCTTAAAAAGTTAAGTTCATATATTGAATTGTTTTCAGCCACCTCTCTCTTAAAAAGATGTGATTTATATGGTCAATGTTGTAACACAGCATATGAGATGGTATTGACGCTGATCTTTCTCAAAAATCAAGAGTAATGCCACACTGTTAGGATAATTTGACGAATTTTTAAGAAAATAGGTGTCATTTTTCTAGGAGGCAGTCAGAATTTTTTCTCTAATGCTTACATTTTATATATGTACATGTATATACAAACACTGACAAAACTAGAACTTCTGATCAGGGAATTTTAGGAATCAGTGTAATTTGGTGTTAAGGATAAATCATCAAAGTTTGAAATGTGACATCTAATCTCAGTTCCTAAAGTGATTTATAATGCATTTATTAAAATTTAACTTCTGTCTTTTATTCTATAACAATGACATTTACAATATACATCGAAAAACTAAAATCTTTTATTTATAAGACGTCTTCTTTATAAGAAGTCTTCAGTATATAACAAACAAAAATGTTATGTTAGTCAAGTGATTGATGGACGAATATTTGAATGAAGACAGCTAATATACACAAATATAATTCCTTCCTCAATTATTCAAGTTCTAGCTGACCTTAAGAGTGAATATTGTCTGGATTTGCACCATGATGAAAAAAATGCTTAAATTATATTAACGTTGTTTTATTAGTCTATCTTGTAACAGTCTTGGTCAGAGTGGCTTGAAATAACAAGTTATTATTATCTCTCACATCTATGTCCATTGACTGGACTTCGTTGAGTAGTGTTCATTTGAGGTTTCTCATTATATTGCAAACGAATGGCAGCTGATGTCATCAGAACGTCCAAGATGGTGGGTGTCACATGGGCGCTCAGCTCGAGCTATGGACCAGAGCATATCTGTGAAGCTCCGGCTATTTACAGATTCTTAGATGAAGCACTGGCAATGAAAACAGATAGGGAGAGCTGGGGGAAACCGCAAGACTTAGTAAGACCTAGTCTCAGAAATCCTAGGAAGGCAAATAACTAGATCTAGGTAAGACTCAAGAAGTGGGGAACTAAATTCTTTTTTTTTTTTTTTGATTGGGAAGAAGGATGTACATGCAGGGATGGAAGGAATAAATGGAATTTAATTTTGACTATCACATCTTTGTAGTGGTTCTTATCTCTGCAAGGACACTAACGTGTCTCAAATTAAAGTGAGGTATTTTATTCAAATAACATCTTTGTTTGGTATTTCACTCCTTCCAGATTTATTTGTTCTTGAGGCAGAGGAAAAGTAGCACAATCCTCAAATGGGATTTACCTTGTTTCAATTGAGTATTGAACATTAAACATTGCCAATAGTTTTATGTCCTGCAGTAGCTATGGCAAATATTGTATAAAACTGTGAAATGCCAAACATATATAATTACCCTTGTTTTACCTAGAATGACAGACTTTGTAACAAAGCCTCAAAAGACTATATATCCTTTTTTCATGTGTATCTCAATAGAGCAAATATTCACAATGCAATTTTGAAAATGAGGCTCAAAAACTTGTAGAGGGTTTTTCTTCTAAAATTGCACACTTAATAAATAATAAAAGTGGAGATTCCAGTTCAAGGATTTTGCTCTTTTTGATATACTTGTCACTTTAAAAAAATTAATTAATACTGTGAAAATTTGTGAAGAATTTGGAGGTGAAAGCATGGAGGTAGGACAACAAGACGCCATCAGAGCCGGGAACACCATGCTCAGAAACGTTCATGTAACTGTTGGTAATTCCCAATATTTTCTCCAATCTATACTACCATGGGGATGAGGTCTTATAGCAACACAGTCTGGGAAAAAGTTAGAAAACAAAACAAAACAAAACTGTAGACATGGGAGTGGAGAAGGAGAGAATAGTGTCAAGGAGGTCATGGACATGGCAGGCGGATGAGGCCCAGCGAGGCTGGGGAGGGTGTGTGGGAAATACATTGACAAGTGATGAACAATGAGGTACATGGAGGGGGGGAGAGGATTCCCCTCCCCCCCTCGGTGCTCTCACCCCTGCTGCTGAATAGCCTTTTGGGTTTGTATAGAGGTTGAGGAAGCCTGTGAAAGAAGTGATGAGAACTTCCATGGGCCGGCTGTACAGCACTCTCTAATTTTTTTTTTTCTCTTTCCACTGTTTCAAAACAAAACAGCATGCCTGTTGCAAAATGAATTAATTCAAAATTTCAGTTGCAACAAAGAAATATACTGTAACAAATGAAATACATGACTGCCCAGTTATACAATACTGTATTTGTGATCAGAGTCATGTTAGTAGTTCAATCTTAAAAACAAGGGGGGAATAGCATGAGCGGTCCCAACCTATTTGATATTTCATTTCTCTAAACAGTACATAATTGTTTTAAAATGAGGTTATTTCTTTTTTTACGAAAAATACTCTGACAAATAAAATTACAAGAAAAAGAAAAGCATGTAATAAAAGTGTTAAATATCACCTATTATGTGTTATTTTTCTTCATGGCTGATTTATACATGTTACTAGTTGGAAAACTACTCTAGAAAAAATGTTGTTCATTAAGTGTAAAATCTCATCAAAAATTGTTTGAAAAACAAAAGGCCAATTCATGCAACTTTTTTGGTTATACATTTTAACCTAAGTTGACGCGTATCTTTTAGGGGTTAAGTGGTCTCAAATATTAATAAAACTGATAGACATTTTAGTGTATGAGAAAAAGTCGCATTTCATTTAAAGGACATCAAACTGTAATGTCACTCTTTATCTGCCTGTAATTCTTACCTATGCATTCATCTATATGCATTCCTGCCGATTATGAATAATAATTTCTTACTGTTTTATAATCCATGTTTTTTGCCGCAACATGAACAAAAGCAATTAAGTCACATTAAAACAATTCTAGAAATACACTATTCAGTAACTCAGTTGCCAAAAATGTTTTACTGGACCCTAAGGAGGCAAAAAAAAAAAAAAAAAAAAAAATGCCTATGCAGCAGTAATATCATTCCACACGTTACATTTATTCCTGCAAGCCAGCCAAGCTCAAATTAATTGTACTGACTAAACTTTTCTTCTTGGAGAAAATTAAAGATATGCTGTTGTCAACACTTGAACACAACCTTGCCGACACTTAAACGCAGAGAAGGGTGTGACATCCTGCCCCGGCTGCCTTGTGCTAATTAATCACTCTGGTATTTAGGACCATTCAAGCAGACAAATTAATGGGGAATAATTAGTGTATCTTTGTTCCAGCTCAGCTTTGCACACCAGACACTCGGAGGGAGAGAGAGGGGTTTGCAGAGCGCCAGCCATTAGCATGTGCATAGTTTCACTTCTGTTCAGCAAGTTCTTCAGAGATTAAGAGAAAGGCCAAATTAGCAGACGTGTGACTGGGGTTAGGACACTCTTCTAGAAAGAAAGCCCTCTGTTTGGGTATCAGCTTTCAGAAGCAAGTTGTTAGTCTAGGGACTGAATTTCACGTAACACCACTAAACCTCAGGGAAAATATAATTTCAGAAACCCAGAACAGGTTCGCTTAAAGCATACAGTGAAAAAAATATTATTTTTATTTATGCTCTTTGTATTTATTTATTTTTATAGCACAGACATAAAAGCAACCCTCAGAAATTTCCTATTTTCTTTACATTATTGTTGACTTTTGCAAATGTTTATTGAAAATGGGATTTTTATCAACAAATGGTATTTATGAAGTTTGTAATTAAATCGTGTAGACCATTTAACCTCTCTCCATTTAGTGAGAACTCTCTGCAGACACTCCCCACGGCCATAAAACTTAATTTGTTTCTTCTGATAGGAATCGTAGAGTAGAAAATTCAAAGTCTCCACACACAGGAAGTGTGACCAGCACAGGACCCATTAAACTCTCTCCCATTTTGTGTTGCTGACTGGTTTCAATGTACACAAGGGCTGAATAAGTGAAGACTCAGTTTCTTACTAAAATATATTTTGAAACTAAAAATGAAATGTCATTTACTATGTTGATAAAATATCTTGATTTGGTTTCACTACTGAAAATGAAAGAAAAATGAAACAAACTGACTAAAAAGAGTTCAAAATGTGCTGGATTAAATTCATGGGTTTTGCTCTATCTTATTCCTCTCCTCAGCAGACAAAAAAACTGATTGTTTCCACAAAGAAATTTCAAACATTCCATTGTGTCCTCATAGTAAATAGTTTCTGACCTTTTCATTTGCGATGTACAGAATTTATCTATATCCATATATCTACATATATTGTAAATAATTGTGCAAATATATGTATGTGTATTCACATAAGCACTTAGTTAATATACCCTAGGTGTGAGGTGTATTTAATTACTTTTTTCATTTTGCTGCAGTTTATGTAAGGGAGAAATGTTTCCTGTATGTGCCTACCTAAAGTTACTGTGCTTTCTATGTTCACTAACTATTTTCTACAATTTACTACCTAACTCTGTAGCTTTATCCCTTAACAATCAGGAAAGAATGATTGCTAGACGAGGACAGACAACAGTCCTGCAAGTTCCCAACCTGCTCTAGGTTGGTCCAAACCCTGATTACTTCTCTCTTAGAAAGCAAGGATGCTGTGAGCAAGGGCAGGTCCAGAGGGTCAGGAAGACCACACAGTTAGAAAGAAAACCCCTCCAGCTCTGGTTATCAACTCTTTCTGTAAAGACATTCCACCACCCCAACTGCAGAGGTGGATTAAGTGAGAGGCACTGTGAGTGAGTTCAGTACTCTTAATACAACTCCTGTAAAAAAGTCATTTCCCCAACCGGGGATATGGCAGATTTGGGGATATCACTTTGCCACACTCAGCCTTCTAGTTCTCATAAAAACATGATATTGTTAGGCATAATTCTCTTGAACTTGTGCTGGTGGAGAGGGAGAGGGGAAAAAAGGCCACTCACAAAACCAACGTCTTACTGTTTCTTAGAGGGGGAAATGAATCTCTGCAGTCTCAGCTGAGATACTAAATTACTGCCTATGATAAGCCCAGACGCCATTAGAAAGGCTTCCATCCTGGGAGAGGGTCCTCCCTTTGAAGGTGCCTAATCCTCATTAAAGGCAAACCCTGGGTGTAGGAGGGGCTGCGCTGGCATCAAGGCACCTGGCCTCGACTGAAAGCGCTGGCCCCATGTGCGGCTGCCGCTGAGCAGCAGAATGTAATTTAGTCGCACCAGCGGGAGCAGGGGTCAATGATTTTATATTAATGGGGATCACGACAGTTCTAAGCTGTGGCGTGCTTTGAAATAAGTGTTGTACAAGGCAGCAAAGAGAGCTCAGCTGAGGAAATGAGCTGTGTCACTGTCTTCTCATGCCTTGCAGCAAACACGGGGATGTTTGTAGTGGCCACGGACTCTCTGCCATCCTAATATTTTATAAACAACAATTACCTGATACAATTTTGAAAACTCGAATTCCTAAGGTAATTCTGCAAAAGATGTCACATTGGGGCAGCAAATGCCTCTCTCATCTAAATACAGTCTAAATGAATGGGCAAACAAAATGAATAAAAGTGCAGATTAGACATTCTTATCCGAAAACTGATTTATAAAAATAAGTTCAACTGTGTTGCGGGTGTTTGCTGCGATGCTGTTGGAAGGCAGCATATCGTTATGTCCCTTCACACGCTATCAAAGGCTTCACACCTGCAACACAAGATATGGGGAGGGAAGGAGAGACAATGATTTTAAATTACAGTCAATGTTCTCTTTGTAGTTGAAAACACCTCTATCACATCTTGTCAAAACTTTCTCTAAATCTTTACATTTATGTTCAACAATAGCAGGTATAGATTCCATATCCATTTTTCAGCAGATTAATTTTTTTCAAATTAGTAACTGGGCATGGAGAGCAAGAACTTACTTTTTTTCAGAAGCTCTGAAACTAAGGGAAAAAAGCAAAAGAGGAGTTTTTACAGGTCTCATGGATGGTCAGAGGAGAAGGGGTAAGTTGCAAGTGGAAAGCAATAGAGGGCTCGGAGCCAGTTGCCCAGTGGTTAGGGTACTGGCTACATACACTGGGGCTGGAGGGTATGAACTCAGCCTGGGCCTGCTTAACAACAATGACAACTACAACCAAAAAGTAGCCAGGCATTATGGCAGGCACCAGTAGTCCCAGCTACTCGGGAGACTGAGGCAAGAGAATCATTTAAGCCTAAGAGCTTGAGTTGAGGTGTGAGCTATGTCGCCACTGTACTCTACAGAGGGCAACATAGTGAGACTCTGTCTCAAAAAAAAAAAAAAAAAAAGCAATAGAGGTGTGGCAAGGAAGGAGGTTTCAATTTTGAAAATTTCATTTGAACTGAAGAGGTCAGAGGTCCCAGAGCCAATAGGAATAAACACAAAAGGCTGTGCCAAACACGATTGATTAGGGGGAACTCGGCCATTGTAGCTGCCCAAGAGCTACAAAATATTCAACTGTGAAAAGCTGTGTTAACCAGAAAAATAAAATCTATTCTTATAAATTGCCACTTGGTAAAAAATTGATTACTTTTCAGTATTTCTCCCATTCACAAGAAGAGTCCTATCTAGCCTTTGGGATTGGTGAGCCATTACTGGAGAGCAAAGTGGTATATAATAGAACTCTGAGTTACTTATCATCTATACAACTCTTTTTATAGAGAAGTCCAAGCTTGACTGATTTATTAGTGATGTATTTTCCAAAGATGATCTGTGAAACAATAGCTCCACAATAGATGTTCAGAGCAAAAGCTTGCATACATGCAGTTATACATAACATAAAGATTCTGTACACAAGAGTTGTAAAAATACTATGGTCTTTTCTTTTACATTACTAAAGATCATTAGCATATTAAAGGCTCTGAGAAGTCCTGAAATGAAGAATCTCTTTAATTACCTTCAGATTTTTATCTATTTGACTTATTTTATTACTTTTTTTCCCCTGAAACTATTACCGTATTCTTTGATGAAAACACACTTTGGGCAGCAATGCCATATTAGAGTTTACTGAATTAGTAAATATGTATTTTCATCAATGGGACTAGTATATATAATCTCTGCCCCCACACTTATTTTCTTGCACATAGGAGCTGGTTAATAGAAGATTTAATTTAATTAAAATTTCAAACTTTGATAAGGTGTGCAATAGAGTACATGGTATTTGTAAATTAATATACTAAAAAATTGGAGAGGTACTTGTATTTTCAGGAATAAAAAGGCAAAGGGGTAGGAGACATGTTTCTTTCTAAAAATGTGAAGCAGTCACCAGGGGTTGAGTTGTGAGAGAATGAGAACATGAGAACTTTACTTCATCACATTTTTAAATAACTAGGGACATGAAATGGTTTGGATATGCTAAGACTGGAGATAGACGTAGTTTTGAAGGGAGAGGACTAGAGTCAGATAAATGAGATGCCTTTTTGAGCACAAAAGGGGTAACAAAAAACTCACTAATCAAGATGGGTAATATTTTAATTAATACTTTAAATATTAAAATTTATGCAAATTAACCCATGATGAACAAAATACCAAAGTTTTAAATAAAGACAGGATTAGTTACTGATGTTTCCCTTTGCCTCAGGCTCCAATATGGCTCAGCACAGCACCAGGATAAGAAAGTACCAGGAGACAAACCGCAGAAAGAGAGAAGAACTTAACCAGGTGTCTGGATTAGTTCTGCTTTTTTCTGTTAATAAATAGTCCTACAATTTTAGAAAAACATATAAATATACTGTGTTTCTGTGTGTTCATTTAGAAAGAGAACAATACTTAACAAAGTGTTCTAAGAGGCATTAGTTCAATGAAGTGTTTATAGATGTTCAAAGGAAAGATGGTAGTAATTGTGATTCAATTGTGTTTGGGAAAAGTTGTGTTGAATTTGATCAGCTTCTTTACTTCAGGACTTTGCAGCTGTTATAACATATAAATACATTTCATTACTGTCTTATAGGAACATAGAGTATGCAACAACCAGACCATTTATTAACTCCTTATGGAAGGTATGCAAAGTACCAAACAAAATGACTTTAAGTTCCCTCCTCTCTGTAAAATTCTATCAACCTTTTAGATGTAATATGTCCAGAGTAAATTGAAGTTTAGTACAAATTAACACTTCCTAAAAAATAATTTTAACTCTGCATACAGAAATACATGTTTCAGAAAATAATTTATAGCATAGCACAGAAATTTTATATTCAAGTCCCTAAAATCAGAAGTTCTACATGTTGACTTCAATAGCCAAAAACCCATGTTAGGTTAGGACTGAAGTTCTGGTATTGCAACCTCAAAAAACACATGTAAAGGATAGAAAATGAACAGAGTGGAAAATAAACCATCATAAGTAGAATTGAGTTGATGGAAAAATAGAAAGGATTATTTAATAAGGACATGTATTTTTAAAGATGCTTCAGTGTATGAATGTGAAGTTTGGAAAACAATATTGTGAAAATTTATGAATCATAAGAACACATATATACAGATACATATAAACACCTGTATATGAACAAGTGTATATCAAAGCTTGAAAGTGATGCTTTTTTTTTGAGACAGAGTCTAACTCTGTAGCCCTTGGGTTGAGTGCCTTGGTGTCATCATAGCTCACAACAAACTCAAACTCTTGGGGCTCAAGTTATCCTCATGCCTTAGCTTTCCAAGTAGTTGAGACTACAGGTACCCACCACAATTCCTGGCTAATTTTTGTATTGCTCAGGTTGATCTCAAACTCAAGCAATCCTCCTGTCTAGGTCTCCCAGAATGCTAGCATTACAGGTGTGAGCTATTGGGCCTGGCCTTGAAAGGGAGACTTTTAAGGCATATAAAATGAATTCATCTTCAGAGGTGATAAAATGGCATCACTCTTAAGAAATTATTTATATATCAATGGCTTCAAAGATGCTTTAGATTGAATAATGAAAACCAAATCTACGGTAGTTTAGTAACACATCTAGTACTTTTGGGGGAGGAGTTTGATATCCATTAATAGTAGGACAGGTAAACATTGTTCAAAGTGTCTCATGGAACAGGCATCAAATAAAACCCCACTGACATGGAATTTTCATGAATCTCAACATACATATTTTTTAACTTCTAAATATTGTAAAAATTTTAATTGTTTTCTTCTATAACCCTTGCCATTTTGTAAATCTCAATCTTTATCTATCACTATCACAGCAAGATGAGCAGAAGGTTGATTTATCTACTGTCTCCACCCTTATACAGCCTCCTCCATTATCAATATCCCCTACCAGAGTCATAAGTTTCTTATAACCAAAATAATCGATTTATTGTTATCACCCAAAACCCATAGTTTATGTTTGGTTTCAGTCTTGGTATTGCACAATTTTATGGGTTTGGACAAATGCATAATGGTATGGACCCACTATTTCTCTCTCCCGACTTCAGGCAATCACTGGTCTTTTCACAATATTTAGAGTTTTGCCTTTTCCATAAAGTCATGTAGTTGGGAATCATACAGCATTAAGCCCCTTGGTCATGGTGAATTATTTTATTGATGTGCTATTGAAGTTGTTTGATAGCATTTCATTGAAGATTTTGGAATCTTTTATCCATAAGTGCTATTGATCTGTAGTTTTCTTTTTGTTGTGTCTTTTTTTTTGGCTTTGGTATCAAGAGATTCTAGCTTCATAGAATGAGCTGGATAAGATTTCCTCCTTCTAAGTGTCATGGAATAATTTCTGAAGTATGGGTACTAGCTCTTTTATATAAGTCTTGTACAATTCAGCTGTGAATCCATTTGGCCTGTGCTTTGGGGGAAGGAGTTGGAACCTTTTTCATTACTGCTTCAATCTTTCGGTCATTCTTTGTTTGTTTAGAAATTCTATTTCTTCCTAGTTGGGTCTCTGGAGGTTGTGGACAAATCTTTGGAAATTTGTCCATTTGCCTCTACATTTATGAGTTTATGTGTGTAAAGATTTTCATAGTTTTCACAGTGGATATTTTGTATTTCTATGATCTGATATGTAATAACACGTTTTTTGTTTCTTATTGAGCTTACTCAGGCCTTTTTATTCTGTTCTTTGTTAATGTAGCAAGAGGTCTATCAATTTTGTTTATCTTTTCAGAGAACTGACTTTTTTTTCATTTATCATTTGCATTGAGTTTTTGTTTTTCATTTCATTTGGTTCTCCTCTGGCTTTAGTTATTCTTTTCTTCTACTGGCTTTGGGTTTGGTTTGCTTTTCCTTTTCTAGTTACTTGAGATGTGTCATTTATTAATTTGTGATCTTTTTACATTTGTTTGTTTTGTTTTGCTTTGTTTTTTGATGTGGGCATTTTAAGGCTATGAATTTTCCCCTTAGGACTGCTTTTGCTGAATCCCAAAGCAGTACTAAGTCTTACTCTAATATTTTTATTGGGACATACTGCACATACCATAATATGCACAGATTTTAAGTACACAGAAAAAAGAATTATTACATCTCAGATTTTAATATTTTTTGTTTTTTTGCAGTTTTTTGGCCAGGGCTGAGTTAGCTTTTTATTATTATTATTTCCATACTCTTTTTTTGTTTGTTTGTTTTATTTATTTATTTTTTATTAAATCACAACTGCATACATTAGTACAGTCAAGGGGTGCAATGTGCTGGTTTCATATACAATCTGAAATGTTTTCATCAAACTGTTTAACATAGCCTTCATGGCATTTTCTTCTTTTTCTTTTTTGTTCCCAGTGGTAAGACAGAATTTATTTACAGAAAAGA
>CAUYRH010045531.1:0-22261 GCA_963574655.1 Perodicticus potto
TTGAGATACTTTGCTAAGAAGAATATGTTCCAGCTCCATCCATGTAAACATGAAAGAGGTAAAGTCTCCATCTTTCTTTAAAGCTGCATAGTATTCCATGGTATACATTTACCACAATTTATTAATCCATTCATGCGTCGATGGGCACTTGGGTTTCTTCCATGACTTAGCAATTATGAATTGGGCTGCAATAAACATTCTGGTACAGATGTCTTTGTTATAATGTGATTTTTGGTCTTCTGGGTATATACCTAGTAAAGGAATTATAGGACTGAATGGCAGGTCTATTTTTAGATCTCTAAGTACTCTCCAAACATCCTTCCAAAAGGAAGGTGTCAGTGTGCATTCTCACCAGCAGTGTAATTCAAAGCTTTTAAATACAGCTTTTGGAAAAGTAATTTGATATTTATAATCTTTAACATCATTTCTGGGAAATTAAGGAAATAATAAGTATGGACAAAAATTTGACTCTTACTCATTGCAATGCTATTTGTAAAGTTGAAAAATTTTAAATTCCAGTAAAATGTTCACTAAGAGGCAAATGATTGAGTACAACATATTAGTAGTATGCAGTGATCAAAATCACACAAAGAGCTATTACACTTCAGAGGAATTCACATAGGTTTTTAAATCATATCTAATAATTAACATATCTTCATAGAATAAAGTATAGAAGAATAAGTCATGGTTGACAATTTTCATATTAGTATTTGTTATTCTTTTTACTTCCAAGAATATAATATTCTTTAGATCATACAAGTTAGTTTAAAATAAACTAATAAACTTCTGCTATAATTTTTTGTTTTATGCATTTATTAATAACTGTTAGAAAGAGCAAGATAGAACAAAGGGAATCTGATAATATACCTCAGTATTTTCTTTTTGTTGAAAAAAAGTAGAAATCAAAGCAATAACATTACCAATGGAGATTTAAAGTGGTGCATATGTCATTTCAAGATAATTAAAAATGTTAACAATACCATTCCCTAGATTTATCTCAAGGAAATTATTCAACAAAGGAAAAAGATATGAGTGTATAAAACTATTTATCTCAGAAGCATCTATGAAAATGTTTCAATTATAGATGAATATATAAAAACATTGATACACACTCATTGAAAATGGCAGTTATGACTACGAACAATAGGGAAAATGTTTCCACCATGAGGTTAAGTTTGAATATTCAATTCTCTAACATATTCACACCAATATTCTTCTATAAAATAAATAAAGACAAGTTAGAAACGGAGAAAATATAAAGTTTCATAAAATAAAATGAAATGTTGTATACTAGTATTGGTAACTACTGGTGAAAAGAGAAAAACAAAATGTCCAGTGGTATTTGTGTATATGTATATAACATGTGCAAGGCGTGTGTGTGACAGCACCCTAAAGGGAAGAGAGTGGGAGAAAGAATCGAAGTGGAGAGACAGGGAATCTACAAGGCCCCTAGTAGACTAGATGAGAAGGAGGAAATGGCTAACATTCAACTTCGTATCTGGATGACTGGAGAAATGGTCAGGCCGTTAAAAATAGCAAAATTAAGAACTGTAGGTTTCTGTGGACAGTGCTGTTCATAACCTGATAAGTTTTGTGAGTATCTGGGACATTTTTACTGTCTAATGGTCAGTTAAAAATCCAGAACTTGGAAAATATGTGTGACTCATCACTGTAGTTTAAAGATATCTCCATAAAGGTGGCACTAAAAGTAATAAAATTAGATGAGATTAAGGAAGGAAAAGGAATAGTAAGAAAAAAGTGAGGAACAAGATTTATTGGACTCTGAGTATAATACTGGCCAGTTTACTTGCCTGTGTCTCATTTTCCACCCCTGTAAAAAATGTATGATAAGATAATAAAATTTCTTCATAAATACAAGTGAAATAATGTACATAAAAATAATTGGTAACGTATAAAGTGCTTCAAAAATGTCGTTGTTATTGTTGCTTTTAAGAAGGAGAAAGAAGACAAGTCCAGTGAGTGGGAAAAGTGGAAACTGCAGAGGAAAGACGGGAGAGGACACTGCCCCCCAGAGGCCTGCAGGAAAAGAGCATCAAGAAACAAATCTCAGAACTTATGGGTGTCAAGATTTGCAAGTCGTTGGTCCCTTCGTTTTCAAATAATAAATAACCAGATGTTCAAATTCATACAGCATTTAGAAATGGAATTCACTGATTTTAAGTAGGTTAAAAGAAAAAGTCCCTCAATATTATCATAACTGTTGTCCATATCACTTCTTTGTTACTTCTTAAACATTTTTTTGATTTTTCTTTTTTTGTATTTGACATAGTTGTCTTTTTTGAATCCCTAATCCTCTGTGAACATTGCTTAACATTTAATTTAATTAAGCTTTAGCACTCCATTTCCTCTGATATTAATCATTTTCCTTTTAAAAAATCTATTAATCATCTCGGCGCCTGTGGCTCATCAGGCTAAGGCGCCAGCCATGTACACCTGAGCTGGCGGGTTCGAATCCAGGCCGGGACCCGCCAAACAACAATGACCACTGCAACCAAAAAATGGCCGGGTGTTGTGGCGGGCGTCTGTAGTCCCAGCTACTTGGGAGGTGGAGGCAGGAGACTCTCTTGAGCCTAGGAGTTGGAGGTAGCTGTGAGCTGTGATGTCACGACACTCTACCTAGGGTGACAGCTTGAGGCTCTGTCTCAAAATAAATAAATAAATAAATAAATAAAATAAAAAATCTATTAATCAAGTTGATATTTTCATGAGAAACACTATAAAATCATCAGTTAAAATGAGCTCAGGGTTAATGCCCATTTTCTTGCAATAATGTTTTAAGATTAGTCAATAAACAACAGCATATTAAGGAGATATACTTGCCATGGATGAAGAGAATAGGGTAATTGTTGAGGTTATCATTCAACTAACTTTTCGTTTTATAACTAACATTTCATTTTAAGTTAATTGTACATTCACTTGCAGTTGTATGACATAATGTAGAGAAACATTATTTACCTTTTACCCATTTACTCATAAAGATAACACCTTGCAAAATGACAGCACAATATCACAACCAAGATATTGACATGGGCAGAGTCAAGATACAGAACATTTTTTTCCCCACAAAGATTCCCTTTTTAAACCACCACGTGTTCCTCTGACTTGAATTCCCTCTTCACCCTCAGCAACAAATAGTCTGTCCTGCAATTTTACCATTTCAAGAATGTTATGTAAATGAAAGTAGATAAGCTTTTGGGATTGAATTTTTTTTCACTCAGCATAATTTTCTGGCTATTCATCCAGGTTCTCAAGTGTTTTGATCGTTTATTTCTTTCTGTTGCCAATCAGTTTTTCATGGCACGGGTGTACCATTGTTTATTTAACCGTTCACCACTGAAAGAAGAACATCTGGATTGTTTCTTACCTGGGCCTATTGCAAATAAAGCTGCTATAAACATTCAGGTGCAGGGTTTTTGTGTGAACATAATTTGTCATTTCTCTGGGATAGATGCCTAAAGGTCCCCCTGCTAGGTGGAGCGGTAGTTGCATATTTAGTGTTTTTTCTTTAAACCGTCAAATTGTTTTTCATAGTCACCTTACCATCCTACATTCCGCCACCAATTTACCAGTGATCCAGTCTCTCCACACTCTGCCCACAATTTCCTGTTAGTAGTTTTTATTTCAGCCTTTGCGATAGGTGTATGGTGATAAGTCACCGTGGTATTAGTTTGCCTTGCTAACAACAATAGTGTTGTTGGATGCTATTTTATAAGCTTCTTTGCTGTGTGTATATCTACTTTGATAAAATGTTTCGTTCTGTGCCCTTTGCCCTTTTTATCATTGAATTGTTTCGATTTTTTTACTGTTAAATTTTGAGTTCTTTATTTTAAATACAAGTCCTTGGTCAGATACGTTGCGGTTTGCAAATATTTTCTCCCCATCTATAGTCTGTCTTTTCATGCTGTTAAGAGTCTTTCACACAGCAAATGGTTTTAATTATATGAAGTCCAGTTTATCAATTTTCTCTTCTATGGATTGTGTTTTTGGCCTTAGAACTCTGCCTAGACCCAGGTCTCCAAAGTTTTCTTCTAAGAAATGCCTCCTCTTATAAAGATTTGTTTAAATTCTTGTCAAGGGTCTTTGTTGGAAAAAGGATTTCTTCCTTACTATCATCCAGTGAGAAAAATACCATTCTATTCATTTTTCCCTCAGGGGAAAAAAACCTTGAATTTATGTAGTTTGCCCAAAGCCACACAGTTAGGAAGAGATGGAGTCATGAATTAATCCCCATCTGTCACATACATAAGCCCTTGGTTTTGACCACTTTAGTGTAGGGAAGCCTCTTTGGGTCTGTGATATATTCTAATGTATAGTTAAGAATGGGGTTCCTCGCTTTTATTTTTTCCTTAAGTAGCTTATCAATTTTCTCAATCCTGTTCCCTTTCTTTTCTTTTTATTAACTAATAAAGAGGAAGATCATGTATAGATTAATGCATTTATGGGGTACAATGTGCTGATTTCTTATGCAATTTGGAATGCTTACATCATACTGGCTAATATATCCTCCTCATTTCCTTAATTATTGTGATAAGACATTTTTACTCTATACTTAATCGATCCGACACGAACCCTTGCAGTGTGCACCGTAAGTGTGATCCCACCATTCACGCCCCCTCCATCTGTTTCCTTTCTAAATGCGTCACTCGTCCCTCCCTTTGTTGTGGTTTGAATTCCAATACAGAGTAGAGTCTGTACTCTGTACATGGAGAAAGGGTCAGGCTTACTGCTGCTTGCCTTCTGGGTGATGCAGCTCTAAAGATACAGGAGACAATTCCTGGCTGGCTAAGAAATATCATCCATTCTGTAACAGCAAGTTACCCATTTTCTCTGGTATTCATACAAACCAAAGCAGTGGCTAAGCTTAGGGGAGAAAGTAGGGAAACTGAAGCTGTTGCCCATTTCTCTGCAGGCAGGGAGTTTCCCTGTCATGCTGACTAAGTCATGTTGGGGGTGACCAATTAGCCTAATGGCCTTTCTGTTGACAGGAGACTCCTCTCAGGTTTTAGCGATAGGTTTTCCATCTGTCTTAGGTTTTGGTAATACTATGATTTTTTTTCAGCCTTTTCTGCTTGAGAGGGCATTTTCATGGGGGTGGCGACAGATTCTGTGGCTGGTAAACCAGGCTCCGTTCAAAGTACAAGTCCTGAATTTATTGTTTTAAATAGCATTTTATATTATTTTAAATCAGCATACTTGGCAGGTGAAACTCTGTATAAGGGTTGTGGCGAAATAGAGAAAAGACATCAGTAGAAGAATACAAATGATATTAAAACTCCAATCCACACCTTCATTCTAGTTGTGACTTGAAATACACACATGTAAAATTACAGACAAATAATTACAAGCAAAACAGTGGCAGGTGTACAATTAAACTTCCCTGAGATGTATTCAATGAAACCATTGCTATGGATATTAACTAGAACCAGTACATCTGTTGGGTGGGGAAAAGGAGTTCCATGCTGAAACAGGCTTGGGAAATGTTTGTGTGTGTAAATACACTTATACAAGAATTTTGGACTGTAAAGCTTTTCAAAACTTCAAATTTATGGAGCAGCACCTGTGGCTCAGTGGGTAGGGCGCCAGCCCCATATACAAAGAGTGGCAGGTTCAAACCCGGCCCTGGCCACTGCAACAAAAAAATAGCCAGGCGTTGTGGTGGGCACCTGTAGTCCCAGCTACTCAGGAGGCCGAGGCAAGAGAATTGCCTAAGCCCAGGAGTTGGAGGTTGCTATGAGCTGTGATGACATCGCACTCTACCGAGGGTGATAAAGTAAGACTCTGTCTCAAAAAAAAAAAGAAAAGAAAAAGAAACTTCAAATTTACAAATAATACCACAACTCTTCAGAAAATGAGACATTCTCCAAATCTATTTCATATGTAATTTCATAGAGCACTTTATGGGATCAGGTTTATTCAAGACTCAGATTGAGATTATGTACATATCAGTATTTACATAGTGTTTCTTATAGTATGTGCCACATGTCATTTTAGGCAATTTATAAATGCTGTCTAATTTAATCTGAACACTATGAAGAAGGTAGTATGTTGTTATCCTAGTTTTATAGATGAGGTGACGGGGACACAGTTTAAGTAACGTGTCCAATGTCACCCAGTTAACTCAAAAGTGACAATGCCGGGTTCTTACCCAGGCAGCCGTCTCAAGAACTCAAGCTCTTTCCTTCCATGCTAATATTCACAGTCACTTCTCTTCATTCCCATGCTATAGGTTGAGGGGGATTTGGGATAATTACACATTTTCAGGGTGTCATTGTAAGGAACCGTACTCATTCTCCAGTACTTCCTCACTTATTTTATAACTACCCATTGCACATGCCCTGTGTTTTATCTAAAGATGAATAGAGAGAAATTTTGACCTCAAAATGCTGAAAGTATAGCGAGGGTGGAGAGGAGATGTGGAAAGACTCGAAGATGGAGCTGATTAAATATTCTGTACCCTTCATGTGCCTTCCTTGCATAGATCTTTGTCTTACTGTTTGCCACTTAACAGTCAAACACCAGGTAATCAAATGTCTGTTGGTTTGCACATTAATTTGGTTCTTGCAATAGTTCCAAGTTAAGAAATCCCTTGAAACTGGAGATCAATAAGGGAAATTTGGATGTGAAGGGTCTTGAAGGCTACCCTGCAGACACACCTGCTTGTCTGTTTTTCACACTGAGTGTCCGAGTCACCCCATTACCTAGAACGATCACTGGCTCATAAGATTAAGTGGGAAGTCAGGTTTGTTGAAATAAAATGCAGCTTTTCCAAATTTTCTTCACATAAAGAGCTGCGTGTGCACATGCATCCTGTGTCCAGGATTTATTTCTGATGTTTGAGATCATCCTTGGGCAGCAGAACGCCTCCTCAGTCGTGATTAGCGTCTGGTCTGGTCACGGCACAGGCCTTTTGCCCTTTTTGCTCTTTTGGGTTCCGAGGTCTTTATTGCCTTCTTAACTCTCACGGGTCCGAGAAGGCAGATGGCCAGAAAGTTGGAATATACATATGTATCATTAGCACTTTTTATAGAATCCTCACATTCAAAATAAACTTTTGACCTTAAAAACACACTGAACAATTATAACGTGGCCTTGATGGGGGTAATTTACCACTCCTCTTTGCCTCGGGTCATCATCTCATTCTAATTAAGCACAATAAATGTACACCCAGCAAAAACAATCCATTCTGTTCTTAGGATAGAACCCCAACTCTCTGAAATCTGTAATAAGGAAAGAAATAGTATTAATTACTTTCCTTGGTGGGTTATTAACAACAGCACATTTGTGAGTTCTCTACTTCACACAAGCAGGCTGTAAAAACAACCTATAAAATCAAATTGCATTTTAATAAGAGAAGGAGTTAAAAACTGAGCACACAGAAGTTCTCCCGTGTGTGAGACGAAATAAAGGGGTGAAGAACAGCCAGTGAATCGGGACAATGTCGGCACTGAAGGAATCAACTTAGCAGAGAAATCATTGTTAATGTTGTCTCCCTTACTCGGCGCCAAAGCAGAAAGCTTATATGGCACATGTGTACATGGGGTTTGTTTTCTTGTTTTGTGTGTTGTTGTGTGAATTATCCGAAAGCCACTGCGTCACCGGTCTCTGTGATAGGAGAAATCCTTCTACTGGATCAAAACTACTTTAAAGCTTCATGGAGGAGCTGTTCCCAGGACATGTAATGACTGATTTGAAATAACGTGATGGGAGAGGGTACTACTGAGAATCTTGAAGGATGACGGAGGGGTTTTGAAGCTTCATGAAATATGATGAAGTGACCCTGCCAAGGCGCGAGCTCCCTAACTCACTACTGAGAATGCATGTTTCTGGATTGTTTCTGAGTGGCCCCTTGGCAGTGAGAGGTGACACTGTCTATTGGATACAAAGAAACAAAGTGACTGTCCCGTGTGGCTATGGGTGTGTGTTTTGCTTGTTAGCCAGACATCATCTTAGTACCTCAAACAGAATACTATTTAGAGCCGAGTAGGATTTAATTATATTTCAACATACGTAGATTGCTTTTATCTTCTCACTGTTTGAAATGATTAATAGCCGGCAGCAATGCTGAGTGAAGGCAAGGCAAAGGCTACTGCTGAGTAGCATTATTGCCTCGGAGAAGCAAGGTGTGTGTTCATTATAACTGCCCGTAACATTTTCTAACAAAAGCAATTTCCTCTCTGTCTATGTGTTCCCCGGTTACTACTTCATCATAGGCTCTCTCTTCTTTTACGTTGACTGGCGAGGTCTTTCCAAGTGAAACATCCTAACTCTGAAAGCTCATTTTGCCCGATTTCAGTCCCAGTGGCTGCACCTCTTTTTCTTGGCCCATTTCCATGGAAAGGACGTGTGGGACCCTTGCTTTGGGACCCCCCTCCCACGGGAGACTGGTTCCCACCTCCCTTTCTGACTTAATTCACAGCTTTGGGTGCCTGTCTACTCATTCCCTGGATGAGGAGGCACCTCGGACGTTTTTATTATTTAGTAAAGATACTAAATCAGAAACATGGAGGCTAATCCACGTGATCCTGAGTGCACGCACCATGACTCACTTTCCTTGGGACAACACTTAGAACCGCCCTAGCAATAGTATTACTGTTGGCAGTTGTTAACCAAAATAGAAAACCCTTAAAGCAGCAAAGAGGGGGATGTTTCTTATAGGAGAGAAGGAACTTGACCCTATTTGAGTTGCCGAGGTACCTGATACAGGCAAGGCCAAAGCCCTGCGGCTCAGTGTTGCCACATACCTGCGGTACTGGCGTTGCCTGGAGTCTTGTTGGAAATGCACAGACTCAGGCCAGAGCCGGGCTCGCTTATCACAAACTGCACTTTACCAAGACCCTACGGAGATTTCAGAATGTGAGAAGTGTCAGGGAAAAGCATTTTAACATATTTTCTCATTGAATCCTCACAGCGCTTTCACATGCTTGGCATTATTATGCCCATTTTACAAACGAAGACTGTTAGGACTACTGAGTTAAATTACTACAGCCCTTGGGCGAACCCCCTTCTTGCATAGCACTGTCTTCATCTGTGTGACTTTGTGCCTCTGACAACAGTGATGGCCAGGCCAAAACACAGAGCTTTATTAAACTAGGGATAATTTGACACAGGAGCAGTTACCGACTGCTGTGAAGAAAAAGAAACTTTCTGTTAATTATCCTCACGGCCAGGTGTAGTCATGAGGAAAATAGGCCAGGCTTGGTGGCTTATGCCTGTAATGCCAATACTTTAGGAGGCCATCGTAGGAGGAGATCTGCTTCTAGACCATCAGGGCAACATAGCAAGACCCCTACCTCTACAAAAAATTAAAAATTAAAAAAACTTGTCAGGCATAGTAGCGCACATCTGGAGTCCCAGCTACTTGGGAGGCTGAGACACGGGGATAGTTTGATCCCAGGAGTTCGAGGCAGCAGTGAACATGGTCATGGCACTGGACTCTAGCATGGGGAATTAGAGTGAGACCTGGCTCTGAAAAGAAAGAAAATTATTTCATTATTTTAGTCACACTTCTATTTTGAACCAAATGGTTTTAACTTCTCTGATTTGTAACTCAAAATAGTCACAAGGTTTAGATCTGAACAACTTTTAGCTGTTGTCCTTATAAGCCAAACTCAGATGTTGAGATTTAGCCATGATAGTAAAGGTTCTAAAAATGTGCCGCTGAACCCCAAAACAATTCCGAAAGCAGAATTATAAAAACAAAATGTTAGCACTGGTAGTTGAGATCAGAATATATTCTCCAAAGGTGGAAATGCTCAATTTCATGTTCAAGTTCTGACAGATTTATCTTTAAAGAACTTATTTAAAAAAAATTCTAAAAGGTGTCATTACTTTTTCATCACAACTCAAATACTCTCTAACAAAAAGACCAAGCATGAAACAGTGGAGATTAATGTATCTTTCAACTAGTTCTTGTGGGAAATAAAATAAATGCCACTACCCAACAGACATGAAGTTTAACAAGGCACTCAAGATTAACAAATGGTAACCAGTCAGAATGTTCCAGCTAAACAAAATTAATCACCACCTTGGTGCTGACCTGACAGTGTATTATGTAGAATGTTTAAATGAATAAAATTATGAGCTTGAGGAACTGTTGAAGCCACGAGACTGGTCACCTAAGGCAAAAATGGTTGTAGGCCGGCACTATAACAAATTTCTATAGTAAAATGTCTTAGATTGATATCAGCAGACTTAAAAGTATATAGCAAATTGGAAGAGACAAGTTGTAGGATTCCTGGAAACAAAATAAATTTCCATCTTCCTTAGAATAAACTTTTTTTTTCTTGTACATAGTTTATTTCATACATATATGAATATACAAATAGGGTAAATTCCTAGAAGGAGAATTGCTGGTTAAAGGATATATACATGAAAATTTTTAAATTCTATTTTTATCACCAACTTTGATACCATAAATAAATGTAATACGTATGTAAACTATACAATAGTTTAGCACAATAGTATCATAATGAAACCAAGAATAAACATCTTCTTAAACTTCCAGAATAAATGAGAATTAATTAGAAGTCAATTGAAGAATTCATCTTTCTAATGATAAACCAAATAGCTGATTCTGTTCCAGGATCAGTGGTCCTCACCCTGATGGCCATTAAACTCACCTGGGAAGCATTCTAAACACTAGCAGTCCCTGGACATTAACCCCCAAATTCAGATTTAAGTCATCTGAGTTGGAGCCACTGGTTTTGAAATCTTTCCAGGTGATTCTAATGCAAAGGCAAAGCTGAGAGTTCCTATACTAGGTGATGTTGCAATAAATGAAAGACAAGAGAAAAGAAAAGTATCTGATATCATGGAGAAAGCAAATGCTAAGATCAACAATATTTCAGGCTCTAGTTGTTATAGTTTGGAAGCAAGGCTAACAGAAAACATAAAATTTTAAGGATGGATACATGGGGACCTCTTCTTTTCCTCCTACTTTGATGCACTAGTATTTTCGTTCAGTAATTGAAGGTGAGGAGGAAGAAGTTTTTTCCTTTCTGGGTTTTTGTCTGTTACACATATGCTATAGTAAGCGTCCTTGTATATATACTCATATATTGGGGATCATGAGAAAATATTTGGGTGATAAATTTCTAGAAAGAGAATCATTTAGTCAGAATGTTTCCACATGTTAAGTATTAATATTTACTTTCAATTGCCTGTCAAAGAGGTTAGAGTAATTTATATTCGAGTGGCATCAATTTCAACTGCTGTCTAATATTAAGAGTGGATTATATACACAAAGGAGACAGGAATAACCAGGAGCGTAAGGCTCTAAGGACTAAAGAAAGAGCAATGGAGAGAATGCAGGCAGGAAGTGAGAAGATGGAGTGTAACGGTTAGACGGTACTGAAGGACCGTTTCAGGATGACTGACATAAAGTGCCAAATTTTCATTCAAGTAGCAATTGACTATTTGGTGCAGGCAGAGTAAAACTAAATTCAACTACCTTTTCTTGACATTATACAGGACTGTATTTTCCTATGGCTTTTATAAAGGCAAAGTGTTGATATGTAGTGATTACATGGCTGAGCACGGGAGTCATAAACAAGCACCTTCGTTCTAATATCGAAAATTTGAGACCAACTTCAGTCATTGATGCTTCATCAGTAGCATGGTAAATAAACATATTGGGATAAATTTATGTAGTAGAATATTATGCAAATATGTGCAGACTTGTCAGAATTGCTCTCTTCCTAGGTACATTTTGTCTTTCTTTAAAGTAACGTTACTCCTCATAAGCATTTTCACACCATTATGATAAATGTTATTTTAATAATGCTTCATACCCAACCATATTTATGCACTATCATTTACTTTAAGGTTCCAGATTTGCTAAATTTTCATATTTTCCTACCTTTTCTCAGTGATTTTTATTTTTAATAAGATATGGCAGGTCCAGTTGACTCTGTCCCATTAAATGTCCTCATGACCCCTCCATGACCTCAGTTTGCTCTCTCTTACTACCGAGGTAACCCCTGTGTGGGGTTTGGTGTTCATCATTGCACACTTGTATTTGTAGTTTTGCTGTATGTGTTTGTATAGACAAAAGTTGTACATATTTGAAAACTTACATAAATGGTATTTTCACATAGTATGTTGATACATGTTGTGTATACATATATATACTGCAACATAGTTTGATGAGAACTTTTAGCAGGAATGTTGGATTTTGTCAACTTTTCTTTTAGTATCTGTTGGGGTGATCAAGTGTGTTTTCTCTTTTTGCTGGTTAATAAGATAAATTGTATTGATTGGCCTTTGAATGTTAGATCAATTTTGCATGCCTGGAATAAACTCTACTTGGTTATGATGTAGTATCTTTTTTACATGTTGTTCCATTCAAATTGCTAAAATGTTGTTAAGAGTTTTTGTATGTATTTTTAATGGGAATGTGAATCTGTAATTTTCTTCCCCTGTAATTTTTGTCTGGTTTGGGTATCAGGATAATACTGGCCTTCTTAAGTAAATTAAATATTGTTGCCTCTTTTTGAGTTTTCTGAAAGAGTTTACATAGAATTAGTATTATGTCTTCCTTAATGCTTGGTAGAATTCACCAGTAAAGCAACCCAGCCCTGGAATTTTCTTTTAAGGATAGTTTTCAGCTACAAACTCAGACACATGCACACTCATACAAAGACACCTACATGTATTACACACATAGTCTGTAATATATGTTTATAATATGTATTTATGCCATTTATGGACAGTATTAAACATGCTTTGCTTATTTGCATCTTTCAAAGAATTTGTCCATTTTATCTAAGTCATCAAATTTACTGGCATAAATTTATAATATTCTATTAATAACCTTTTAATACTTGTGAAATCTGCAGTGAAATGGTCTTCTTGCAAAATATTGATAATTTGAGCCTTCTCCCTTTATTTATTGATGTTAGTCTAGCTTGGGGTTTTATCAGTTTTATTGATACTCTCAGAGAATTCACTGTTGATGTCATTGTTTATTGTTTTCTGTTTGTTTCATTAATTTCTACTCTGATCTTTAATATTCCTTGTTCTCTTCTTACCTTTGGGTTTAATTTGCCCTTCCTTTTCTATTTTCTGAGGTCATTTATTTGAGACCTTTCTTCTCTTCTAATATAAGTATTTTATATTATATTATAAGTTTCTCTCAAATTCTTGCCTTAGTAACATCTCACATATTTTGATTTTTTTTTAACTTTCATTTAGTTTGAAATAATTTCAAATTACCTTTATGATTTCTTCCTTGATTCACAGATAACTTGAAAATGTTTCCAAATCTGGCTTTTCCAAATATTTTTCTGTTACTGGTTTCTAATTTAATTTTATCGGGTCAAGAAAACTTAGTTTTTATGATTGAATTTTTTTCGGCTGTTGAAACTCATTTTACTTCCCAGAATGTGGTCTATTTTAGTAAATTTTCCATGTGCAATTAGAAAGAACATACATTATTGACTGTTTTATAAATGCCAATTAGGTTAAGCTGGTAGATGGTGTTTTCAGGTCTATATCATTACTGACTTTCCGTCTACTTGATCTATCACTTATTGAGGGAGGGGTGTTGAAATCTAAGTACAACTGTGGATTTGTCAAGTTCTTTTTCTAGTTCCATGGGTTTTTTAATGTAGTTTGTTATTAAGTACATAAATGTTTAGGGTTTTCTCTTAATGTATTGACCCCCTTATTATTTTGAAACGAATCTTTGTATCACTATTAATATTCTTTGCTCTATAAATCTACTTTTCCCAATGTTATTATAGCTTTCATTTGGTCATGACGTGGCATATCTTTTTCTATCCTTTCATTTCTAACTTTGTTGTGATGTTATATTTAAAGTGTGTTTTTTGGACCAGGCACCATGGCTCACACCTGTAATCCTCCCACTCTGGGAGGCTGAGGCAAGTGGCCTCAGCTCAGGAATTTGAGAACAGTCTGAGCAAGAACAAGACCCCGCCTTTACTAAAAGTAGAAAAACTAGGCGGGTGTTGTGGCAGGCACGTGTGGTCACAGCTACTCAGGACGCTGAGGCAGGAGGATCACCTGAGCTCAACAGTTTGAGGTTGAGGTTGATGTGAGCTATGACACCACGGCACTCTCTCTACCCAGGGTGACAGAGTGAGACTCTGTCTCAAAATTTTAAAAAAGAAAGCTATACATATACAGCATACAGTCAGTCTTGTTCTTTGAATCTAAACAGATGATCTGTCTTTTTTATTTTATTTTTTGAGAGACTCTCACTTTGTTGCCCTTGGTAAAGGGCTATGGGGTCACAGCTCACAACAACCTCAAATTCTTGGGCTCAGCGATTCTCTTACCTCAGTCTCCCAAGTAGCTGGGACTACAGGCGTCCTCTACAACACCCGGCTATTTTTAGAGAAGAGGTCTCGCTCTGGCTCAAGCTGATCTCTGTTTTTTAACTGTGGTTGTGTGAGTTTAGAGGTTTCATTAGGCTTTACATCATACGTCTTTAACTTCTCAGCGCTATTAAATGATATACAACTTAGTCTCGGTATAAGACTCTGACGGTGTACACTTCTCTTCCCCATCCCTTGTACTTCTATGGTCATGTATTTTAATTTAATGTGCTGTTACTTTTATTTAACCCATATATTATCTTTGAAGGAGATTAAAACGATATTTTATATTTACCATTTTCAGTGCCATTTTGAAAGAATGATACTAGTGGCTACTGTTGTCTATATCTGAGGTCTCCAGGATGATAAAATCCTTTTTTGATTTTTGTCTTTCTATCAGCCAGTGAAGCCACCAAATATATATTTGTTGAAATTTCTAGAAGTCATTTCTATTATGCACCTAGTAAAAAAGAGCAATGTGAACTGGATGACTAAAAACTTCCAATTTTTAATGTTTTATGATTTATCTATTCTGAGGAAATTTACTACTTTTTCTTCTGTTCTATTATATTTAGAGCCCAATAAAGCTTTCCAGCTTCTTTCTTGATAGTTCTGAATTATCTTTTATCCCTACTAACTCAGCAACAGTTTACAGTTTATCTCCTTCCCCACCTCTCCATGCTAGATTTTTTTAATTGATATGTAACAGTTGTATGTATTTGTGGGATACCTGTGGTAGATCACTGCAAGGACACCATGGGTAATGAAAGCAGAGTAATTGGAAATCCAAAGCCTCTTTGATTGCTGGTTTTGTTATCCCTCCCAAATGTGCTGTGAGTGGTGGCTGTTCCTCTCCCATTTCCCAAGGCACGCCCACCACTCCCACCCACTGCTCCTATTTGACTCCCATAGCAAATTCTCCATAGGAAATGTTGTGGGTGACGGTAGAGTACTCTATTGCTCAGAGCCTAGTCTTCATAGCTGGACTGCCCAGGTTTGAATCCTGACACTCACTTTCCCATCTGATGACATGGCCAAGTTTCTTACCTTCTTTAGAGCTCAGAGTCTATGTGCCTTCCTCAGGTCTTAGCTAATACTACCCAACTTACTGAGCTGTCAAGAGAAATCAAAGATAAAGGGCGAGCAAAGAGCGGAGAACCGTGCTTCACACAGTTTAGAGCTCAGTAAGAATTAGTTGTTCTGAACATTGTCATTTACACAAACAGACCTCTCATATAGTTCTTTATTTAGCTATATTTGTCAGCCAGATCTTTTTTGACTTTCTAGTAGATGAATATTCCTTCTCAAAATTCTATGTCTATTTGGACAGAGGATAAATTTGTAAAAGAAAATATTGAAGCTTTCTAAAATGTATTACTAAGTATCTTGAAAATTAGCAGATTGTTTCAGCAGGAGAGAGCACCCTAGGAAAACTATTTTCAATATTTTGTTGCAATGCAATATAGAATTAACTATGTTGGATTGCCTAACCCATGATAATTCTTTTTTGGATTATTTTCATATACTATATTAATCTTACTAAGCTATGATCCTAAACTTTAAGTCTATATATTGTTCACATGCAACTTTATCATGTACCTCTTAATCTCTATGTCAGAAAATAATTAACGTCCTATCAAATTTCCAATACACCTGTGTAAGAGGGAAGGGGGAGGGGGTTCGGTAAATTCCCATCTAAGGGGTACAATGTAGGGGCACATGGCATACTTCATGGGTGATTTTTTGTAAAAATTTCTAACGGGGTTCTCAGATGAATATTTGATAACTCAGGATATGCAGTTCTTTATCCCGTATCATGTTTAATTCGCTCTGCAATTGGAAATGAAGCACAGTGGACTGGCATTAAGGACACTGGGTAGAAACAGTTGTGTGCCCTTTGCACCAAGGGACCGTGTGGATGTAGACTGGGGAGCTTCCAGCTGTGTGCCTCAAAAAGACAGAAGTATTTTGCATGGCCCCCTTTTCCTACAGAGGCTTACAATTATCTAAGGGCTAAAAATCCAGCTACTTGCAGCGATTTTTTTCCCCCCTCAGGGAGATGATTATTTGATTGATCAAGTCACTTTTCTCTTTTTCTCTTCAGTTTCTTGAGGGGAAGCCAGACTGCAATTCAGCAGTTAAAGACTGGTGCCCAGTCACACTGGTCTGACTGGGCAGATTTGTCTGTCCCCAACATATGAGATGTTTTCTGTACATGAATGCCCCAAAATATGAGATGTTTTCTGTACGTGAATGCCCATGGGTGCAGAGTTTGGAGTTAAGGGCCTATCAACTATGGCTGAGTCTATTTCTACTTCACTATTCCTCAATTCTTTAATTTTCTTTTTAAATAAAGAAGCTGAGCTGTGAATTTCTATTCTGTATCCATTAACTAAATGATAAGAAGCAGTATGATAAACCATCAGCTAACACAATAGCTAGTGTTGTGAACGCACATTCTACCAGATATATGAGGGATTCTTTAACTCAAGATTTCTAACAAGATACAAGTACCTCAGTCAGGGCACCCAGCGGGTGCTCACTAATCTTCGTTTTTCCCTTCCTGTCCCCATGCTTTACCACTTTCCTCTATGACAGTTTCACTTGTGTATACTTGAGAACCTCAGAGAAAAGGAAAACATAGCCGACCACCCAAATATGTAATTTATGCCACCTAATCTGGCAAGCATTTCAAAGTTTTGAAAGGAATGCTTAACCGCCTTCTTACCTTCATCTTTGTTTTCTGATGCTCTGTAGACTGTGTTCTAGCGTCTACCTTGAGCATTTCAGAATATAGATGGCATAGAGACATATGGTGATACTAAAAGTTAATGTCATTGCAAGATTCTAAGAGTGATAAAATGATAAAGTTATGATCCACTAAACCATCTAGGCAATGAAGGTCACGGAATAGTGTCTGCAGTGCTCGGAGGACTGGCGGGATCTGTGCAATCTAGTTCTGGCCCAGATTAATTTTACATTAGGAGAATATAAAAGCTTCAAACTAAATATATATTGTTTCTATAAAAAGTCACTGATCTTTCTTTAAGCTCAGTTTATAATCTTGAAACATTATCTGTTGAATAATAAATTAGAGATTCAAAAATCTTTTTATTAATCCTATAGATTGCCAGATATAGAACAGATCTAAATTAAATATTGAAGAATAAAAATCGAAAGTTCAAAAATAAATTAATTGGTAAGAAAAGGGCAATTCCTCTTCTTCTAATCTCTTAAAAATTCAGGAAATGAGTAGTCAAGTGAAGAATCTCGAGATTATGGTTTGCTGCCGTATTTCATTGGTGAGAAGACAGTGTTCATTTATCGGGGAGTTAGGTAGCTACATTTTATTTATATATTGTGAGAATGGATCAAAAAACCATGACTAGAGCTACCAAGGAACCTGATTTTACTTGGGCGAGTCATCTTATCTAATCATATCTGTGTATCCATGAGCAGTGGATTATTCTGTACTGTGAACGCAAGTGAGTAAAGGCAGAATTTTCTTGAGGAAAGTAATTTGTGCAGCTGAAGTTTCTTCTGCAACCTGGTAGGTGGAGGAGTTGGACTTTGGTGTGAAGGAATGGATAAAACTTATAGTAAAAATCTTTTGTTACCAAAATAGCAATGATTCAAATGAATGAGTGAATGAATGAAATCATTCACTTTTCCCTGGCTTATCTTCAGTGTGGGGGTGATTGTACATCAGTGATCAATGATGTCTTGAGACTGTCAGTAATTAAATACGGCCAGTACCATAGGAGCCTTAAAATATGACTTGCAAGCTTGAATCATTGTACACAGTTATGACTCAATAAAAAATAATTAAAAAAAAAAAAACTTATTTCTCCAGTCTAAAAAGGAGGAAAATATATAAACATTTGAAAATTAAACAACAGATTTCTAAATTATCCATAGTTCAAGGAGAAAGTTATCAACAAAAATTAGAAAATATTTAGAACTAAACAAAAATGAATATAAAATATATTTAAAATTGTGGCATTATGTGAAGGGCTGAGTAGGAGAACCCAACATTTCCCCCCCCCAAAAGAATAAAAAATAAAATAGCAACAAAAAATAAAAAAAAAAAAATATGACTTGCATATACATACATCAACTTAAACTGTGATCACCCCAGCTGGTGTCTTTCTTTCTTCCTTAGTATTATGGGTGCTGAGTCCTAGTGATAAAAGACAATAAAATAAACTTCAGCTTTTTGAATGTATTAACATTTTATTTATTTTATATGAGTATTTAATTAATATCATAACTGTATACATTTATGGGGTACAGTATGATGAATTGATATGCAATGTGGAATGCTTAAATCAAACTGATTAACATAACCATCACCTCACTTACTTATTTTTTGTGGTGAGACATTTATAATATACTCTTAGTTGTTTTGAAATGTACGCTTGCATTGTGTACATTAGGTGAGATCCCGCCAAATACCTCCCTCCTCTTGCCCTCCCTCCACCCCTCCCCTCACCCTCCACTCCTTGCCTTTCTGGACCATGTTTGTGTTCTATCATTCGAATGAATGTGTAAGTGATTACATATTGGCTTCAAAATAGTATTAAATACATTGCATGTTTTTTTTCCTTCTCGAGATACTTTACTAAGAAGAATATGTTTTAGCTCTATCCAGGTAAACTTAAAAGATGTAAAGTCTCCATCTTTTTATGACAGCATAGTATTCCATGGTATACATATATCACAATTTGTTAATCCATTCATAGGTTAATGGGCATTTGGGCTGCTTCCACGACTTGTCAGTTATAAAAAGGCTACAGTAAACTTTCTGGTGCAAATGTCTTTGTTGCATAATGGAATTGCAGGATCAAACCATAGATCAACTTTTAATTCCTTGAGAATTCTTCATACTTCTTTCCAAAAAGGCTGTATTGGTTTTCCATCCCACCAGCAGTGTAAAAGTGTTCCTTTCTCACTATATCCACGCCAATATCCGCAGAGCCAAGGGACCTTCTATAATAAATCCTTGTTGTTGTTTTTTTTTTTCTTACCATAATACTGTTAGGCATGGGAGGGACCAGGTGTCAGCGCCCCGCATTCCCAGGTTCTTGGTTCCAGTAACAAAGAATGGTTACTGGTACCAAGTGGGCAGAATGAATGAGCAGAGCAGAGCAAGCAGGTGTAAACTGATAAAGTGCCAAAGTTGTATTAGCAATTAAAACACTGACCAAAAAATGGCCGGGTGTTGTGGCGGGAGCCTGTAGTCCCAGCTACTTGGGAGGTGGAGGCAGGAGACTCGCTTAAGCCCAGGAATTGGAGGTTGCTGTGAGCTGTGATGCCAGGGCACTCTATCCAGGGTGACAGCTTGAGGCTCTGTCTCAAAAAAAAAAAAAAAAGCTCTCAACGGGCTAAGGTACCAGCCATGTGCACCTGAGCTGGCGGGTTTGAATCCAGCCCGGGGCCTGCCAAACAACAATGATGGCTGCAACAACAACAAAAAAAAAACAATTAAAACACTGTACATTCCCAAGAAGGAGCAGGCTAACTCCCATGACTGGGGGAGACAGTGAGTTGAACAAGATTTCTCCTTTTATGCTGATTCCCTAATTTTATGTTAAATGGAGGGTGCAATAGTCCTGCTTTTCTTGGAAAAGGACAGAGAATCCCAGGAATTGGGAACCTTCATCTTTCTATCTTTGCAAGATAATTTCCCGGGTATTTGTAAATTGTCATGGTGCTGATGGGTATGATTTTCACTATGTTACTGGCCTTGATAGTATCTCTCTACTTTATGGTTTCTCTGCTTCTTTCTGATTGGTCAGTCCCTGCAGACCCTCTACTGTAGACCAAATATATGGTCAGTCCTTAGGGATCCCCTTGACACGTCATCTTTTCTTTCTTGGGAGCCCCTCCCTAGGGTCCTAATCAGGCTGTTCCCCGAACAACTGGAGTCAGTATAACCACTTCTGTCTGTCCATATCAGAAAGTCCCTGGGACATTAATCAGTCCCCCCAAATAATCAACTCTCCCCAAACCCACCTGCACATTCTTGCACCTATGAGGTTTCAGTTAGCCCTGTTTCCATAACAACTCAGGGCAGCCTGACCCAAGCCAGTCCAAAATAGCATCCACCATCCACCCTTCTCATGTCTAACTAAGCCTAACCTAACATTATTGTGTATCTCTGCTGGTGAGTTATATTCATAAAAAAGACTCATAAGCCTTTTATAATTTAAGCCATATTGTTGCACAAATAGAGCCAAAATATTTCATATCACTTCAAGTAATAATGAAAGTTACTTATGAGCAGACATAAGTGAAGATAGGGCATTATTGCCCAAATTCATATAACTTCTAAGAGAACATTCTACTAAACTATGAAAAAGCAATGTGAAGAATCACCCAAGAGTGTTGATCTCATGACTTGGTCCATTTATGCACCAATAAATGCAAAACAGCCTATTTTCTTTCAACCCAGTACATGGCTATAGATTACTCTATGGGTGGTGGTAGTTATATTTGACAACTGAAATTTAATATCACTTTCATTCCTGAGATGTGAGTGAAGTTAGAGCAGTGGTTCTCAGAGTATGCTTCCTGGGCCAGCAGCATCACAGTTTGCTAGAAATGCAAATTCTCAAGACCTCACCCAAGTCATCAGTGACTCAGAAATCCTGGGGGGTGAGAACAAGCAGTCTGTTTTAACAAGTCTTCCGTGTGGTTCTGATACATCCTGTATTTTAAGAACTACTAGATTTGGGTCTGATGTTGCATCAATCCAAACTGTTAAAATTTAAAACAGTAATTGGTGCCATATGGAATGTTTGTCTGAACCTTTATATCCAAGAAAATAAAAAAGTATTTATTTCTGAAAAATACCTAACATTGTTAGTATATGCCAATGCTGCTTTAAACAATCATTGACAGTGTGATATTTTAGAGAGTTTAGAAATAATCACTGAGGTTTAGAGCAGCACACTGTTAAAATAAAGTCAAAATAACTACTGGCCTTTATTTTATGAATAGATTTGTCAAATCTTCAGTATTTTATAAAACATGCATAGAGGTTTATTAAGGTCATAAATAATCTTTATACTTCATAAGTAATTAATTGGATGGAAGATTTTGCTTTTTTTTTTTAACCTTAATCCAATCTACCACATCAGGTAACATGAAATCTATAAGGTTCACATTACTTTATAATATAACACATCTGATTAAATGACACAAACCACACTATTCGCATTGCTTACTTTAGCTATGTGCCTGTGTAATATTATACTTTGGATTTTATATGATTGAAAATGAGTACAGTAAAATCCGAGCCCTCTGCTGCTTATATAAAAATTTATTGGAGGCAATGGTCAAAAACAAACAAAAAACGTATGATGTTTTTGCTGGAAGCACACACAAAAATGTGGTGATTGTGTTCACACTTGCTAATGAGTAAATGACAAACTAAAGAAGTGTCTTCAAGAATCTAAGAGAGAGTTAATTAAAGGTCAAATCCAGAGGACGCCACCCTAGCTGTCAAGATTTATTTTCTCCAACTTGCAGGTGAAAAACACCAGTAAAAAAAGGAAAAATGTATTCAGAAACGTGATAAGAACAGAATTCAGTTTCTCAGATTCTCACACAGTGACCCATCTTCTTTGAACCCATTGACTATTAATGATCAATTCCAAGTCCACTTCTTTAAACCACTATATGAAGACATTTATATTCTACTTCTAGTAATTTTCACTTGTACCCTTGTAAGATGCACCATAATTTCCCTTGACAGTCACCGGCTTGGAGTGTTAAAAAGCGAGTCAGATGACAAGAAGGTCTCACTTTGTGAAGGTTAACTGTGGGCTAACTTAACATTAAATAGATTGCATTTTGATAGTTTTAAATATTACTATTTTGGCTATTTTTGGTTTTCTCCT
>CAUYRH010045534.1:0-26688 GCA_963574655.1 Perodicticus potto
AGCTTGTGTCTTCATTGTTGTTATGCTCAAGGAAGTTAATGATTTCCTATTTTATTTCTTCCTGCACCCAACTGTCATTCAACAGAAGCTTGTTTAGTTTCCATGCCTTTGTGTGGGGTTGAACATTTTTGTTGGAGTTGAGTTCCACCTTTAGTGCCTTGTGGTCTGAGAAAATATAAGGTAAAATTTCAATACTTTTGATTCTGTTGAGGTTTGGTTTGTGTCCTAGGATATGATCAATTTTGGAGAATGTTCCATGGGCCGATGAGAAGAACATATATTCTTTATCTGTGGGATGGAGAGTTGTATATGCATCTATCAAGCACAGTTGTTCTAGGGTCTCATTTAAGCCCCTTATATCTTTGTTTAATTTCTGTTTAGAGGATCTGTCCAGCTCTGTAAGAGGAGTGTTAAAGTCCCCTGTTATCATGGTATTATAGGCTATCGTATTGCTCAGACTGAGTAAGGTCTGTTTCAAGAATCTCGGAGCATTTAAATTGGGTGCATAAATATTTAGAATTGAAACATCTTCTTATTGTATTTTTCCCTTGACTAATATAAAGTGACCATCTTTGTCTTTTTTGACTTTAGTTGCTTTAAATCCACATGTATCTGAAAATAAGATTGCAACTCCTCTTTTCTTCTGAATTCCGTTTGCCTGAAAAATTGTTTTCCAACCCTTAACTCAGAGTTTTAATTTGTCTTTTGAAGCTAAGTGTGTTTCCTGTAGACAGCAAATGGATGGCTTGTGTTTTTCAATCCAGTCAACCAATCTATGCTTCTTCAGTGGGGAATTCAAGCCATTAACATTTATTGAGATAATTGATAAGTGTGTTAGTGTTCTATTCATCTTGTTTTGTGAGAGTCCATTGCCTAGTTTTATCTTTTGTATCAGTGTAGAAGTTAGGCTCTGTCCTTTAATTTCTGAGTTCTTATTTTGTTGTTGATCCATTGTGATGGTCAGTGTGTAGAACAGGTTGGAGTATTTCCTGTAGAGCTGGTCTTGTTGTGGTGAATTTCCTCAATGTTTGTATATCAGTAAATAATTGGATTTCTCCATCAATTTTAAAACTTAACTTGGCGGGATATAGAATTCTGGGCTGGAGATTGTTCTGTTTAAGTAGATTAAAGTAGATGGACATTGTCTCCTTGCTTGAAAAGTTTCATTAGAGAAGTCTGCAGTCACCCTAATGGATTTGCCCACATAGGTCAACTGGCACTTACTCCTTGCAGCTTGAAGAATCTTTTCTTTTGTCTTGACTTTGGACAGGTTCATCACAATGTGTCTTGGAGAAGCTCTGTTAGAGTTGAGGCAATCTGAGTTTCAATATCCCTTTGAAAGGAGTGTGTCAGAATCTTTTGTGATAATCATTTATAATATTCTCTAGTATGGCTTCCATTCCCCTGGGGCATTCTTCTTCCCTTTCAGGGATACCTATAACTCATATCTTTGAACTCTTCATAAAGTCCCACAATTCTGTCAGTGAACGTTTTGCATTCTGTCTCTTTTCTGCATCTTTAACTATCTGAGTTATCTCAAGAGCTTTGTCCTCTACCTCCGAAATTCTTTTTTCTGCAAGGTGTAATCTGTTGTTGATACTTTCTATTGCATCTTTAAGTTCCCGAATTGACTGCTTCAGTTCCTTCAGCTCTGCTACATCCTTTCTATATTCTTCATATCATTCATCCCTTACTTGATTCTGTTTTTGGATTTCCTTTTGGTTATATTCCACTTTATCAGCAGTTTCCTTCATTGATTCCATCATTTCCTTCATTGTTTTCATCATCTCTGTTCTAAATTCCCTGTCATTTCTAACATTTCTTTATAGGTGGAATCCTCTGCAGTAGCTACCTCATGGTCCCTTGGGGGGTTCCTCATGTTGCAAGGAATTTTTCTGGTGATTCTTCCTCATGAGTGTTTTCTTTTATCTGTTTCCTTCCACTAATTTTCCTTTCACTTCATCTTGCTCTTTAAGTTACCATGCCTCTGGACTAGGGTTTCAATGAGTCCTGTTAGTATCAGACCAGAAGAAGGAGAAGATTGAAGAACAGGAAGGGAAAAAAGAAAGGAAAAAAAAAAAAGAAAAAGAAGAGGAAAAAATACAGAGAAAGGAGAGGGGGGTGAGTAAAAGGCAGTATTGACAAAAAGAAGAGAGGCACAGAAAGATGGAGACAGGAGCAATATAGATGTACAGTAGGGTACTTTGACCCAACTTTAAAAACCCCCAACTTCTGTGGGTGCCAGATTGAGTGGTCCCCTTCAGGTCAGCAGCTCCTTGTTACCCTGTTTGGACACAATACCCCACCTCCACCAAGTAGAAAGGAAAGACAAAACTGCTATAAATGAAACCAAAACAAGCAAACAGAAAACTTTATAGGATAAAATTGGGGGAAAAAACAAATAATAGGGGTAGACACACTAGCAAAAATGAATTTCTAATAGTTAAAGACGGCAACAATTGAAAATTATATTTAAACTAGAAAAATGAAGAAAGAAAAAAGAAAAAAGGGAAAAATCTAAAGGGGTAATGTTAAAATTTAGAAAAACAAACAAACAAAAAAACCCCAAAACAAACAAGCAAACAAAACCCCCCAAAACAAAGCAGTATATGTATCTTGGTGAATATTGTCTGAGCAACAGGTGATCTTCTGCGGTATGAGATGTTAATCACAATGCTGACATGGTTATACGAGATGGAGATTGGAGGCCTCTGCTGATTTCTCAAACCCCACAGGCTGAAGAGCATAAATCTCTCCTCAGCCCATGTAAAAGGCACTTTAAACTGCTAACCTTGGGTAAGCAGAAGCTTTCTCCAGAAAGCACTTGTTGCTGTAATCACTTCTGAAGTGGCTGTCCACTTACTCAGTGTGCCAAAACCAGTCTCGCTCTATGCACTGAGGGCCAGGGCTGCAAGGTGTCTCAGTCCCATAGGCTGCTCAGTCACTAGATTACTCGCCCAAGGTCTCCTGCCTGATCCTTGCTCTGTGACCCTGAGGGGAGAGCTTGCCAGGGCAGGTCTCCCACAATGGCACCATGCGGCCCACAGCTGAACACTATTAGCTCCATCTGGCTCAGTGGCTCAGTGTGGGCCCCTAGACAAAGAGTCCTCCGCACTCTTGCCCAAGTTCTCCCTAGATAGTTCAACTGAGTGCCAAGTCCCCCCAAAACTAAAAAAGCTCACAGGTAAGGCCTTTCCATTCTGCAATCTCACTGCTGCTGTACTTAAAGCTGCCAGTGGGATTAGACCAAACCAACACATGCAACCACTTGCCAGTTCTCCACTGCTTTTCTCCTCCTCATGGGGTCCAGAAGTCCCTCGCTGACTCCTTGTGTCCCCAAAGGGATGTGTCTGGGCAGAACCCACAGCCAGAGATGCCCCAGTCTCACCATGCCCACTTGTAAGGAAGCGGTTACTCGGCCACCATCTTGCTCCTTTGAGGTCCTCCTTTGGGGTTTAATTGTCCTTCAGGAATATCTATAATGCATATGTTTGAATGCCTTGTGAAGTTCCATAATTCTTTAAGAGATTGCTCTGTCTTTAATCTCTCCTTTTCTGCCTCTTTAAATGCCTGAGTTAGATCAAGAGCCTTATCCTCTATCATCATGGAGAGTCTTTCTTCTCCATGGCCTAATGTTATTGATACTTTCTATTGTATCTTTAAGTTCCCTGAGTGACTCTTTCCATTCCTTGAGTCTGATATATTGTTTCCAATTTCATCATATTTTTCATTCAGTTGTTGGGTCAATTTTTGGATTTCCTTTTGGTAATTTCCATTTTCCCTTTAATTCCCTTCATCATTTGTGCCATAATACTCTAAATTCCCTTTATGTCATTTCCGTAATTTATTTATAGGTAAGATCCTCTGTAGTAGCTGCCTTCTGATCCCTTGTGGTGCTTGATTAGTTCTGATTTTTCAAGTTGCCCGAGTTTTTTTTTTTTTTGGTTCCTCCTCATCTGTGTTTTCTTCTTATTCACTTTCTTCTCCTACTTTTTCCTCACATCCTTCATTTTCCTTGTCTCTGTGTTCAGGTGTTGAGATGGCGTTTTGTGACAGGGGAAAAAGAAGAGAAAAGAGTGAGAAGGGAGAAAAGAAAGGAAGAGAAAAAAGGGTGAAAGAAAAAATGAAAAAAGGAGAGAAGAAGGATGGAAAGGGAAAAACAGGAATAATAGTTGTATTTGACAGGACATGTTTACTCACATCTGCAATTCTAGGACTCTGTGGGGCTGGGGTGGGTGGGTCTCCTGATGTCAGGGGCTCTTTACCAGCCTGAGCAAAAGCAAGACTCCTCCGTCAAATATAGAAGAAAACCAGCAATGTGTCATGGTCAGTGCCTACCAATACAGTCTTTCAAAAGGCTAAAGCTAGAAAGATGCCCCAGCCCAGGGTTTTAAAGTCTCCTGAGCCAGGCTAATGTTGTGGCATCCTAGCCCTGGCCTCATAGCAAGGTTTTGTCCCATAAATAAAATACAGGACTAAATAGAACAAAACAGATAAGAAAAGGGGATATTTTGATTATCACTTGAGAGATTTATGAGAGAAAGATGAGAAAAGTAGAAAAATATCTGCGAAAGACGAGAGAAATAGAAAAGAAAGAAAGGAAAAAAGGCAGAAAATCCATAACTAAGATGGAAAGCTTGATATTGAAGAAAATGAAACATATGCAATAAACTGAAATAAAAGCACAACAAAGCAATAATAAAAAACAAATAAGAACAAATAAAAAGATATGTATTATATTGCAATATATTGCTTGGATGTCAGGTGGTGCTCCATAAAAGAAAGAAAGAAAAGATATATATATAGATAATGTGTTATATTGCCGTGATACCAGGTTTCACTCCAGGGTTAGGAGATGCAAACAAGCACCCTATTACTGCTGTGTATGACGTGGGAGCAGGAAATAACTATCTAGTTGTTGTGGGTACCCAGTTCTGTCTTCCTGATTTTTTTTTACATTAGTCAGGGCATAGTCACTTCGCTAGCTTTCAATCTCCATGGGTTTGGGAGCTTGAAGCTCTCCTCAGACTTGGGAAACACACCTAGACCTTCTAAACAGTGCCCCTTGGGCACTAAGAGGTCCACATGGGGGTGGAAGATCTGCCCAATTCACCCTAAGGGTGGCTGTCAGAGTTCATTCAGCAGCCAGAGCTATCCACATGCTGGGATCCTACAGCCTGATCCTTCTCAGAGGCCCTTGCACAATGGCTCTTGCCCAATGGCACTGCCCTGCCCAAAGCCAAGCTGTCTCAGAGTTCAAACCGTTCAGCAGTTCAAACTTGGCCACCAGTTGCCATGTAAGTTCACTGGCTTGCTCAGGGCCTACCAAGGCCAGTGTGGTGAGTTCCCAAATCTAGAAAAAAAGATGGGCCTTCCTTGTCTCTAGCCCTCTGTCAAAGGTCCAGTCGGCCTCTGCATGTATCCTGGCACCCACCTTCTCTGTGGGTCTTTCACTGCTCCTGACCTTTTCCTTGACTCCTGGAGACCCCTACTATCTCGCTGTGTCCCCAGAATGATGTTTCTGGGTGGGACAATCCAGCCAGAGATGGCTGGAGTTCACTCTCCCTTATCTCCCTAAGAGCAGATGGTGAGGAGATGTCTGAAGTATGCCATCTTGGAGCACCTCCTTCCTTGGGGTTTTTCTAATGAGAACTGAGCTGTGGAATTTATTAATTAATGTCCCCCAGATAATTTAATGGATATGAACCTATTAAGTTTCATCCAGCTTCTTCAGGTCTTTTCTTTGGAAAATATTATTTCTAGACATGCAAGTATCTGCATTTTAGGTTCTACTTTAATGTACATATTTTGAGAGTTGAGTGGTCAAAGAAATCTTGAGATTTAGTGACAGGTAGAAGAGTTGATCCTATAGTATGTTCCTGGATTGAGATGATTTCATATTTTCAATTTTCCTGAAGTAGTCTGATCATCATCTGAACTTCCTAAGGTTCATGTGCTCAACTGAGGGCATTGTTTAATGTTCAACAGAATTATACTAGCAAGTTGGTGCTGTACAAAAACATCAAATATGTGTCATCATTGCTGTTTTTATTTGAATTGCAACATATTCTAGCTAGTTGCTGATCTCAGCCATTGTGACTACATTTTATCTCTAGTCAAGGTCTGTGCACTGGAAAATTTTCAAATTAGTTCCTAGAATCCTGGACACTAAGAACATATAGTTCCATGGACAGATGGGGAAACTGAGAGTGAAAGGGTGTTTCCCATGGTCAAGTGAGTGAATGACAGATTTGGAAAGGGACCCTGGAGTCTGAAATCCTGGGATGACTTTGTTCCAAAAATGCTGTTCCAGTTGTCTTTTCATTTCCTCCTAATCTCATATCTGGTCTGATCTGGCTATTTCCCATCTTTCATTCTTTCATTGTCTTCTGCAATGCTCCTTCAACAGGTTGTTCTGTGGCTCATAGACCCTTTCAGATCCTTGACTGTCTTCCGTAAATTAATGCTTAGTCTCCATTTACAAAGCAGTTCTGGGAAAAGCTAAAGGGCCTGAGCCTTGTCTGTGTGTTGTCACATTCTTCTGACATCCATTGTCTATCTCTGATGGTGATCTCTGCTTTAAAAGAGCTGATGCATGTCAGATTAAACCCTCAGCTGACCTTGGAGAGCTCCTTTCAGCTGCTGCCTGCTCCTTCCAGCTTTGTCAGTCATTTCTCCAGACTTGTCTCTCTGCTTTAACCCAGCAATCCTGGACATTGTCTCCCTACAGAGATTTTGCTTCTAGGGATGGCAGGACTCCTTGGAGAGACATGTGGGCTCTTGAGAGTACTTGGGGGAGGCCCTAGACCAGGCAATAAAGTCAACATCATAGCTGGCAGGATAGGAGGGAAAGAATGTGTTTAAAAAGACCCTCACTGACATCTAGTTGGAGAAGTTTTTATGCCTCATATCTTTTGCCAGGCTTGTTTCCTGTGGTGAAGAAATACAGTCTTACCTCTCCATATTTCCAACTACTTATCCATAAGTTCATTTTTCTGAGAACACTGAGGGTATATGCTCCATGTTAAAAGGGCGAAGGAAAAAGAAAAGTAACATTCAGTTATGCATCTATTGCACCATGTGCTGGTAGTACCCTATGCACATCACTGCGGATGGTTTCCATGTTCAGGGCTTCCTGTGCCTCTGTGACTTAAGATGCTGTCTGTCCACAGGCATGTGCATGGCTCACTGAGGAATATGCAGAAAGAGCCATACAGTTCATGCCCAAAGGAGCAATCCTTCACAAATAAAGAATGGAAAGTAGTGGAAAAGCAGCCCAGTTTCCCTGCCCCTCAACTGAGTTCTGAGGCACATTTCACATGGTCAACAAGAGGCCCCAGTGGGAGGGCTCCAGCTGCCTGCAGCAGTGACTTGCTCGTTCAATATACTTTCCTACCTTCCTTAAGTCACATCTGCATCTTCTCAAAATACTCCTGGGATCACTTTCCAAATAACCATATACATCCAAATCTTCACTTAAAGGTCTGATTTTGGGGAAAACTCAAACTAAGTGGCTTATTGTATACCAGGGGTTTTATGTTCACTTATGTCAGTTACTTTTCACACAAACCACGAAGTATGCATCAAATCCTTTGTTGGATGAGGATGCCCCAAGAACTCAAAAGTTATCTTCCTAGGTGGTTGCAGGCCAGTTCTTTCTCAGGAATGTGCAGAATTTGGACAGTCCAGGCCTGCAGCATAAATCCTTTGCTGTGCATTCTCATAGGTCTGTTTTGTCACTCAAGATTCTTTATGATCTTCTCATAAAGGCCTTTGCCAACCAAAAAGCTTGAGCATACACTTCATCACCTGTGTCACTTGCCTTTGGTTCAGTTTCATCAGCTTTTCTAACCACTCCATATTTTCCAGTTGGCTTATTATCTACGTCTACCTTTCAGAATGTAATCCCTTTGAGAGTGGTGACTGTTGATTGTATTATATCTCAAATGCCAAAACAGAGAATTCAAAGAACAAGTACTTCTTCTAAACCAGTGGTTCTCAACCTTCCTAATGCCATGACCCTTTAATATAGTTCTTCATGTTATGGTGACCTCCAACCATAAAATCATTTTCGTTGCTACTTCATAACTGTAATTTTGCTACTGTTATGAATCATAATGTAAATATCTGATATGCAGGAGACACCCAAAGGGGGTGTGACCCATAGGTTGAGAACCACTATTTTAAACAAAAGTGTTTATAAACACCTTTTGATGAAAGAATCTAGATAAAGGACTGATTTCAATTTTTTCTTGAGTTAATTCATATATTTTTCAACTAGATTTTGAGGTTTTATATACAAAGCCTATTTTTATTATGATTATTCTACCGGAAAGTTTTCAAGGCAGGTTTCGGTAAGAGCAGATTTGAGTAAAGCTTGTTGACTGCATGACTTCTTCATGTCTTGAATGTCCCACACATCTCTGCTGTCCTGGGACTTTCTATTCTGCTGTCTTTCTTCTTTTTCTCTGTGACTTTCTTCTTTTGCTTCTGTGACTTGTGAGTCATACTGTTTATCTGACCTGTGGTGGCTCCTATTTTTTATCTCTTTGCAGCAATCTGGCTCTTCCTAAAATGACAAGCAAGTCTCTCCCATAAGATCTGTGGCTCTTTGTTGAGTTAACTCTACCAGGAAGTTCATGTAACATTTTATAGCAAATGTCCATCTGGAGCAGCTACATTTCAAGAGCTTAATAGATAGTGGCTGCTGTATTGAAGAGTGCAGGGCTAGATTTTCCTGAAGAAGGAAATGAATTCCCAAAGAGCCTTGGGAATAGACTCAGGAAAGAACAGGCAGTGGTCAGGGAATCAAAAGGCCATGGACTTCATTTCAAGAAGATGTTTGGCAACATTTGATAATGAGCAGAGGAAACAGGCATGTGTGTGCATTTTTGTACACAAAAAATTACAAATACTTCCACCAAGGAACACCTTTATGAAGACAGCTGTAGGGTCTGGAATATTACTCTGGAGTACAGTGACCTGGGGTTGACCCAGATTCCAACATGACTTAGCTGTGTGACATTGGGCAATTCCTTCACCCCTTGGGACTTTAGTTTCCTCATCTGTAAAATGGAGATACCAATAATATCCACCTCATAGAGTTGCTTAGGGATTCAATAAATTAAACTCTGAAGACATTCCAAGTAGTTCCTGCTGTGTAGGAGATGCTTCCCAAGATGTGTTTTGTCCCGGTGAATTATTCTTGAGGCTGTATTCCCAGTAAGGGTTGGTGGGGTTTCTGTCCACATGGGAAGGTTAGATTGGCTAAGATTCTGGTGGCTCTGTGCTTGAATGCTCCAAAATTTTCACCTCCTATTAGACTTTCCTTCTACAGGAGTGATAGAGACTGAATCAGCAGAAAATTAATCCATTTCCTGCAGAGATATGAAACTTGGGAGAAGCTGAACAGCCCACTCCTTCAGAGAGAAGAGAAAAAAGGTCTTTGCAAGAGAATGGGCTATGCCAGGGATCAGCCATTCTCAGAAACAATAGATCATGTGAAAGGAGACTGGAGTCACCTGGAATATCATGCATATGTTCCATTGTGTTCCAAACCCCTGGTACACAAGAAGGCACTTTTTGAGTTTTCCCCAAAATCAGATCTTTAAGTGAAGATTTGGATGTATACAGTTATTTGGAAGGTGATCTTTCACTTTTTCACCAATAATTGTGAACTCCTCTGGTGTACCAGCTATTCTCTCTGTGTTAAGGATATTGAGATAACCTAGATAGTTGATGTTCCTGTCTTCAAGGGGCTTATATCCCAGTGATGGGAGAAACAGCCAGCATAAAGGCAGAGGAATCCAGCAATTACATATTGTTTAAGTGCCAAGAAGGAAATGAATGTGGTGCTTAGATCTAAAGTACTGGAGAGACTTGGTTAGTCCAGAGGGTCAAGGAACACCTCTCTGAGGGGGTGGTATTTTAAGCAGAAATATGAAGAATTAGTACTTTTCTCATGTTAGGAGAAGAACATCCTCCTCAGAACAGCCAGGAGAGCATTAAAGTTAGCAGAAGCAGCAAGTGCAAAGGCTCTGTGGCAGGAACAGGCTTGCTTTGTTTGTTAAATGATAGGAGGTGGCTAGAAGGTATTAAATGAGGTGCAGAGTGAATGGAGATAAAGCTGGGGCTGAGAAAGTTCCTTGTGTAGCCCAACATTTACTAAGTACCTCAAGAACCCATTGGAGTGTCTTTAGATTAGCTGGGAAGGGGAAAGAGTGGAAGTGGGAGGTGGGGTGGACACCATCAGAAGTATGTGGGTGAAAGGTAATGGTGCTTAGGCTAGGCAGGTGGCCATGGAGATGGTGAGGGGTCTGACCGGGGCAGGGGGAGTGGGTGCTGAGGAGAGGGGAATATTGGAAACACTTTTAAACTCTTAAACATATTGATGGTTGTTTCTTCTAAAAATTTATGGCAATTCTCAAATACAGAAAATGTGAATGAAAGTGAAAAGAATTGTTAATAGCCATTGAGCTGGCACCTAAATTTTTTTGCTTTGTCACTTATCTCTCCATCCCTATATCCATTATGAGCTCAAATGATGCATTTTGGTACGAATTACAGGATGAGAACTTTTTAAAAGAAAATTTCTGATTACTGTAAGGGTTCATGCAATTAGGTTACATTATTTGCATTTGTTAGGTAAAGTCCATGCTGTAGTTGAGCCCTTCACCCAGGAGGTGTGCCATACACCCCTACATTGTGCCGGTTAGGTGAAGGCTCACCGAGCTCCTTCCCGCCTTCCCCTCACCACTTCTTGAATTTAATTGTGTTTTTCTCTTGTATGGGTGTGTAATTGTTCATCTACTAGTTTCTTATCAGTATTGAGTACATTGGATGCTTACTTTCCCAGCTTGTGATATTTTACTTAGGAGGATGTTTTCTAAGTCCTTCCAGGTAGATACAAAAGATGTAAAGTCTCTGTCTTTCTTTATGGCTGAATGGTATTCCATGGTAAACTTACACCATAGTTTATTTATACATTCGTGAGTTGAGGGCACTTGGGTTGTTTTCACATCTGGTGATTGTGAATTGAGTGCAATACACTTTCAAGTACAAATGTCCTTATGGTAAAATGATTTTTTTTCTTCTGGGTAATCATGGTATTATGGCATCCAATGGAAGGTCTAGCTCTTTTAGCTCTTTGAGGATTCTCCATACTGCTTTCCAAAAAAGATCGTATTAGTTTGCAACGCTACCAACAGTTTATAAGTGTTCCCTTCTCTCCACATCCATGCCAGCATCTGCAGCTTTGGGACTTTGTGCAGGATGAAGACTGATTGTCCCTAAACATTGCTGCATGCCTGTCCTGACTAGATGAATCCTGGTGTGTAAAGAAAGGTAACCGATGAAAAGTGTCCTTATTTAAAATTTTGATATTTAGTTTATCATAGATTTTTTGCATTAATATGAACTTTTTTACAATATTGCATTTGAATGTAATTTGTCTTGATTACTGAGATTTTTGGCAACTTTGTGCTCAAGTGAATGCCTCACTGTGTTCAGCCGAAATATTGACTGAGTTTTGTAAATATGCTTTGTGGGTAAGGAAGGAACAAGCTTTCTCTTTCTTTCTTTTCTTTTCTTTTTTTTTTTTTTTTGAGACAGAGCCTCAAGCTATCACCCCAGATAGAGTGCTGTGACATCACAGCTCACAGCAACCTCCAACTCCTGGGCTCAAGCGAGTCTCCTGCCTCTGCCTCCCAAGTAGCTGGGACTACAGGCGCCCGCCACAACGCCCGGCCATTTATTGGTTGCAGCCGTCATTGTTGTTTGGCGGGCCCAGGCTGGATTTGATCCCGCCAGCTCAGGTGTACGTGGCTGGCGCCTTAGCCCGTTGAGCCACAGGCGCCAAGCCACTTTTCTTTCTTATTTTTTTTTTTTAGTACCCTTGGGATTTGTCTTTTTCTTGCCTACAGAGTACTTAATTTGAGTAGTGTGTAGAGACAAATTCTGCCCCAGGTGAGGGTGATGAGGGTGAGATGACTTTCAACTAGTTGGGGCTTCCAGACCCAGGGGGTGGGAAAAGGTGGAGCTGGTGGTCCCACTCAAAACCTGCACCCACACAACTGGGCAGACACAGCCAGTCCTGGTTAGAATCCAGGAAATTAAGTCTCAGAACATTTGTGACATCGGTGGCTCCTCACACAGCAGTCAGTGTGAGAGCTGTTTAAACACTAGTGATAAGAAGGAGAAAGTTAAACAGTCTACCTTCAGCAAAGTCATAATCTGTTAATCATTTTTTTAAGTGAAACTTGAACTCATGTCTCCCCTTCTTGATAAAAGAAAATACACTATGTAATTTGGGGTTACTCTATAACTCTTGTCCTCTCTCAACCGTGAATTGAACTTTCTTCACATTAAGCCAATATTCATGGTAGGACTGCCAAGGGGCATGTTCTAGGCTTAGTGATGTGTCCTGTTCCTGCCAGCCAGAGCCCAAACCAGCCAGACTCACATCAGATATAGATTTGCAGCCCTGTGCAGACCACAGTCCAGGGTCTGGTATGGTCTGAGCTCCTTTGGCAGAGAAAGACATGATCATTAACACTGTCTTTATACATTAGAGAACTGAGGCTGAACTTGAATTGCTCACACACTATCTATACATTAGTCATGTTCTTGTACCTGCCAAATGTCTACAGCAGAGAGAATAACTGTCCCTGAAGTCCAAGGAAAGCCCAGGACCATCGGGCTCAGGTCTGCAGCACACCCATTTTCTGTCATCCTCTATTTCTGACCTGTTCTCACAGATTTTTCACAAGTTGTGGCTGCATAAAGTCAAAATTTATTTATTTATTTATTTATTTATTTTTTCACAGCACTTGAGAAATTTTTTTTTTTTTATTGAATCATAGCTGTGTACAATAATTCAATCATGGGGTACAGTGTGCAGGCTTCAGATACAATCAGAGATATTTTTCAAAAATTTAATAAAATTTTACCACTTTACACACACTAGGATGTCTATAATTTTTTTTAAAAAGAAATTAACAAGCATTGGAAAGGATGTGGAAAATTTGGAAATTGCTGTTGACAATGTAATATGGTGTGGCCACTATGCAAGAGTTTGGGGGATCATGAAACATTGGATTACCATATGACCTGGAAATTCCATTCCTAATTATAAACCTTAGAGAATTGAAAACAGTTGCTTAAATACTTGTGCTTAGATGTTCATAACCACACAGTTCACAGGCAAAAGTTGTAAGCAACCAAAATGCCCATCAACAACTAGGTGGACCGACACATTGTGGTCTGTCCTTATGATGGAAAGGAATGCAGTACTGGCACATGCTGCAAAATGGATTGACCTTGAACACATTCTGCTACGTGAAAGAAGCCAAACACAAAATCCACTGTATGTATTACATGAAATATCCAGAATGGGGTCATCCTGCAGAGGCAGAACACACTGTGGTGGTGGCCAGGGGCTGGGGAAAGGAAACAGAGGAAAGAAACTGCTCAATGGCTGTAGGAGTTTATTTTGGAGCTACAGGAATGTTGTGGACCTAGACAGAGGCTATGACTATACATCACTGTTAATGTACTAAATCCCTCTGACTTGTTCACTTTGAAATGGTCTCACTTTGAAAGGGTCAATTATGTTATATAAATTTTACCTCTATGCATTTTTTAAAATCTCAGAAATATATACTATAAGCAGGAAGCATGTCACCATGGCACCTGCCAAGACCAATCACTTTGCCTGGGCCCTGCCCCTCCTCAAACCTCCTGCTGATTGTCAGGGCCTTTGTCCAGTAGTACAAGGTCCATTGGTATACTGGATTATTTATTATTGAGACTAAAGACAATTTAGTCACTGTATCATGCATCAAAGGAATGCATGTCCCAACTACAAGTCAAGAACTCCAGCTTGTCATCTGAGGTGATCTCAGCTGAATGAACCCTCAGGGCATTCTCCTTTGCCCTGAAATGGGTTAAGTTTAAGCAACCTCTCAAATAGGAAATCTCTAATTTTTTTTTCAGTGATTATTAAACCTTGCCCTCTGTTCACCCTGGATGAATCACAACCTGGACTCCCGATTAAAACAAGTAAGGACATTTTTGTAATTTACAGTCAAAAATAGTTAATTGATGGAATTTAATTATTTTTTAAAACTGTTAATATTTTTGAAAAAGTTGTATTCGCACACGGCACACAGTGAACATTTAAAATGTTTAGTGTGCCAGGCACAGTCGTGCTTGTTTGTAATCCAAGCACTTTGGGAAGGGAAGGTAGAAGGATCTCTTGAGGCCAGAAGTTTGAGACCAGCCTGTGCAACATAGTGAGACCTTGTCTCTACAAAAAATACAAAAAACTAGCCAGCTGTGGTGCTTTGCATCTGTAGTGCTAGCTAATGGGGAGGCTAAGGCAGGAGAATCACTTCAGCTGAGGAGCTAAAGTTTGCAGTGAGCTGTGATGTTGCCAATGTACTCCAGCCTAGGCAACAGAGTAAGATCTTGCCCTCCCCAATGAAAAATTATAGAAGATAATGATTTAAAATTATTAATAATGACTTTTAAAATTCTTTTGATGCATTTACCTAAGAAAATTTCCTGCACTTAGTAGTTTAAGATTTATTTTACATCAATAATGAGAGATGAAAATTATCACATACTTACCCTAAAAGTATTGAGAGGCTCATGTGTGAACTTTCTCTTTTAATCTGCTGATGAGATCACTGATATTTATACTTTTTCTCTTTTAATCACCCTTGAGTCATAGGGTAATATTCTACGTGGTGATGGCATACCATCTTTTGATCACTACTGTATTTGGTTTGCTACTATTTTGTTCAGGATGTGAAAAAGAGTCTAGGTAGATAAGAGGAGACACAGTCACATTTGGGGAGCTTGGGGAGTGGCCAGTCTACCATGTGTTTAAAACATTATGCACATGTGAAGAAGTGGACTGAGTGAAGGCTGAAGAAGCCAGCTGTGGTCAGATGAAGAGACTCTTGAGCTCCTTTACTGAGAGGTTTACATTTTATTCTGTGGATAGTAGGAGCAGTTGGAGTGATCTGAGCAAAGGAGGAGTGTCACAGGGTTCCTACTCTCTAAGGTGCTGTCTGGTGGCTAGGGAGGGTAATTCCTGAAAAAGTTTTCCCCAAGGTCAGGCAAAACAAGCTAGGAGGTTACTGCGACAACAAGAAGGAGATGGCACAGGCTCTGCTGTCCTTTTCTAACACACTCATCCTGACCCTCATCTTTTCCTTCACTAACTTCCTTCCACATGGTCTTCGAAATTTTGACTGAGATTTTCTGATTCTCTTTTGCTCATTGGTTTCATGACCTTTTACTTTCTGCTTTCTTGGCCACCTGAATGATTTTTATTACAACATGTCATAACTATTTGCAACAACCTCATTTCTGCTGATACCACTAATTCAGTGAATACACAATCAAGTAATGTGCAGAAGGATGTGCATGTCATTTTTGTAGGCACAACTTGCTTGCATTGTTCCTAACTACATTGGCAGTGTGCTGGGTAGGATGCAAGGAAATATTTACCTTATGTGAGGTTGGCATGACCTTCCAGGTTATTTAAGGAGGCCCTTTGGAATCCTAGCAGGCCTGTCATTCGCACAATTTGGAATCACAGGTCCATGCCCTAGTTTCATGGTTTAATAATTTGGGCAAGTCTCATCCCCATTTGTTGCTTCTATATCTATAAATTAGGAATTAAAATCATTCCAGCCCCACTTATCTCATAGAGCTAAGAGACACGGGAAAGAACTTTATGAACTTCCAAGCACCCTGGAGAAGTTAGTGGTTAGTTTAGCAAGAAATAGACGCTCTGAAATGGAGTAGGAAGTGAGCAGCCATGACTAAGTCTTCCTCCTCCTTTTTCTTTTGCCATTAAGACTGGCTAGGTACTTATATTTCAGGGCCAGGAAGTAGAAAGAATCTTCCTCTGCTCACCCCAGCAGTCATTGATTGGGTTTTTGAGGGGGGCCTCAGCTTGTCCTTGTGCAGGGGGTAGAGCTCTGATCACTCCTCATGTAGAAGGCCTGGGCTGTAGTGCTGATCCCTCAGGAATTCTGAGTGGCATTGGACAAGGCTGAACTGGTGCTGAAGAATAAGGCCTTGGGCTCTAACGGTGGAGGATCTAAATGAGAATCCTTGCTCTGCTAGTGATTAGTGATGCAACTTTAGATGGGTCAATTCGCCTTTCTGTTGCTTAGTTTGCTCTTCTGTAAAATGAGGGTCATAACAATACCAATGTCATAGAGTGGTTGGCCAGATTGAATTAGTTAATGCAGGGAAAGTACTTAGAATTATATATAGTAGCTATCACAGACTGAGAGAAGGTCTGTGTGTGAGTGGGAGTCTGTGTGCGAGACTTTTTTCCTGCATTTGCAGTTGAGAAACCATTTCAGAATTTAGAGCTCAAGGCCTAAATGGGTGGTTGTATTCTAGGTCCATCCTATTTCATCATTGTTCTTCTTCCTGACTGCAGGAGCTCTTGGTTTTAAGCTGGGGGACAGTAAATGGCATAAATAAGCAAAGGAGGATAAATGAAAGGGGATGTCTAGAAAATGCTGTAGGGACACAGAGTTGAGAAAGGTGGGCAGTCCTGCAAGGGTCTTCCTATTGTGATAAGGAGGACCTTGGTCCTCTTAGGTCAGGTCTGGTCAAATTGCCTCATGGAAAGATGAGAACACAGGCCCAGGCAGGCCTGAGGTCTCACACTTCCCATCCTCTAAGTCCTGTTGATTCTGTTGTCTTTATATCTCTCAAAGGAGGATAGAGTTTAAGGAAAGAAAGGTAGACTGTGTTTAATGCTGCTGGAAGCTGTAGTAAAAGATACTTTTATGTAAGTGATTTTACCCCAATTTTTAGTCTAATATTTGTGTAGTTATTTGTGTACTTTGTCTTTCTCCTATTACGGTATAAGGTTCATGAAGGCAACGATTCTGACTCTTTCATCTTTATTGCTTGCCACATGCCCTGAACACAGCAGATGCACAGCCCAACCAAAGGCATGACAGTGGGGGTAAGGTGCCCACTTTCTGCAATGCCAAGAGAGAATTTCCACGGACCTGCCACTGTCCTCACCACCATCCCCAACCAGGAGACCAAGGAGAGTTGGCTACTCCTCTCCTTTAGCCACCAAAATTTACATATGACCAGGTTGCACATTTGACCAAATCAAGTTTTGCTCTGCTGAGAAAAATGGGGATTTGACAGCTGAGTTACAAAGAAAGAAGCTTCCTTCCATTTATTTATACTCTTTAGATTGTGATCTGTGAAATTTGAATCCATTACCAAATCTTTTCTGGGCCATACTGCCTCTCTTGTGGGCAATTCACTTGGTTAGTGAAAGTCAAGACAAGCTTCTCAGAAGAGGAACCACTTGACTGACAATGTAAAAGGACAGAAATATTGGAGCGATGGTGTTCCTGGATCACTAAGTCCCTGGAAAACCTGTCCAATGATGCTGATGTCTGAGCCTAAAGCATTTCTGAATGTCCTTTGAGACTGAACTTTGATTCAATGCTATCAAGACTGAGAAAGAAGATAAGCCATTCAGTATTGACAAGGGCACCGTGTTCCTCATAATCATGTTACTTTTTCTTGGCTAGACTGTAGTTACCTGTTTACTTGTCTCTATCTTCAAACAGAATAATGTATGGGCCTTAGTCATCTTTGTCCCTTAGTCACTTCAGACAGAGCTCTCAAAGTACGTGATGAATGCTTTACTACAGGGTTGAGTACATGACAGACACAGGGTGGTTGGGGTGTTCTTCTAACCCACAGTGTCTCCCTTGACTCATTTAACCCGTCTCTTAGTATGCAAATCTCTTCATGTCAAAAGATGTTGTGTTCTCTAGAATTAAGTAGCACAAAAAAACATGCATTCTATTGCTTACCCTTCTGGAGCATGTCCCATTTGCATTGGTTAGGACATGGTGCTACCTAGCTACATTTTAATCCCAACCAATGTTATAGATTCCAACCAATCAGTTCAATTCCTGAGCTTCACAGGACAGGTGAATTGTCATGTTAGGCTTAATTATAAAATATTCCTAGATGAATATGTGTTTTGGAGAAAGATGGACAAATTAAATTTTCATAGGGGTTTGTTTCAGAAGGAATAAGAAAGGATTTTGGTTTAGGTGCACTAATAAAGTTATAAATAGTTATCAGATAACACAATACCCTTTCTTTTGTGTGAATATATTCTGTGGACCTCTCAGGTCTGGAGCATAGAGAGAGAGGTCGTCCCAATAATACCATTAATGTGGTCAGAACTGGCATCTTTCTTTTTTCCTGCTGGGATGAGATGGAGTCCTTTGTTTTCAAAGACCCATGGGGGAGCTGTGATGGGACTAACCATGGAGAGAGGAATAAGAATGTCAACCAATTTGCTATTTCATTCCTGAGTCTCACTATTTCCCCCAGTGAGCCTTATCAGGGGCAGAAGGTGTTGAAGACTGGTGTAAAAGGGCAGCAGAGGACTTTTCATTGCCCTCCATGTTAGCTTTATATATAATATTATCTTGTGATCAATACCTTCTAGGACATCACTTGCAATCACTCACCATCAGTTTCTACATCTGCAAACTGAGGATAGCAGTATAACGCTATTTAACAGAGCCCAGGGAAACCACCAAAAAGAGATGGAAACTTAAAGTAGGAATTCTCTGATGTTTTATCTTATGTGTACTGGGAATTTTCTCCCAGCTTTCTATGTCTGCCATTTGTTGATATTCAAGCTTTCCACCACCTTTTTAAAAATTACTTTCTGTAGGGCTCCATCATCCCAGAGACTCTGGAGGTACACCATATGCTCGCTGCCATCCCAGAGAATCTATCAGTCTCTTTCCCTCCACTAAAAGGCTGGTCCCAAGGAAAGGGACTGTGTGGCTTCCAGTCAACATGTGGCACAACACTTGCATGTTGAAGTCACCACTAGGCCTTGAATCAATGCACAGATAAATAGGAAATAGTCTTGCATTAAACTTTACAGGGGCAGGTATGGATATTAACAGGTATTTCCCACTGAAACCCTTAATCTCGAGGTGATGACTATAATGATAGATATTCAGGCTGTTCATCCAGCTCTCAGGAAAGAAAAGGAGTCTGGTGAGGTAGTTGTGTCTTAATACATTTTACCAATGAGCTCTCCACCTGCTCAGGCCAATGTCAAGCTGTCCTGGAAACTTACTTACAGGACAGAGGGATAGAAAGTGTTGGAGAGAGTTGATTAACAGGTTTTTAGAAGGGCTGAGAGTGAGAAAGAATAGAGAGAGAAGTGCACAAGCACAGCTTAAATGTCTTCTGATCTGTGGAGTTTTAAGCACTTTGAGCTTTAGCTCTTTGTTGGATTTGCGGTACAGAAATACCTTCTCTCATTCTGAAGGTTGTCTCTTTGCTATGTTGATTGTGTCCTTATTTGTGCAGATTTTTAAAAACTTGATCAGGTCCCATTTATTTATTTTTCTTGTTGCTGCAATTGCCTTTGGATTCTTCTTCATAGATTCTTTCCCAAGACTAATGTTAATAAGAGTCTTTCTGCACTTCCTTCCAGATTTTTTATAGTTTAGTGCCTCAAGTTTAAATTTTTTCTCCATCGTGAGCTAATTTTTGTAAGTGGAGAGAGGTATGGCTCCAGTTTCAGCCTTCTACGTGTGGTTAACCAGTTCTCCCAAGACCAGTAAGGGCACAATTATAGGCATCCTTTTTGTCAGCTCCTGAGACCTTCTCTTCCACATTAGAGAATCCTCTACTCATCAAACAGGAGAAATCCATCTGCTTAAACCCCATTGCCTACCTAACTAGGCTCAGATCATCTTTCTAGAGTCCTGGGAGCTGTGTGTGCCTATAGTGACCTCTCCCCATCATTGGTGGCTACAGTGGTTGAGGTCCACCTGGTCATTGGGGCTGCTGTTCTCTTCTTTCACACTGATGGTTCCCTAACCTACAGTCTTTCCTGAAGAGGTGGCCACATTTTTTCAAGAACCTGTCTAGCTTGCTATCTACTGTAAGACCTCCTGATGGTGCAGAGGAAGCCTCAGGAATCATGCTGTTTGCTACAGCCATCAGGTCTATCTTGTTCAATCCTTGTCTCTCCTTAGAAGCCGTCTTGTCACAGTGCATCAATCTGAACATGTAGAGATGGGGTCTTAGGTACAGCAAAGACTCACTGCTATATTAATAATCTAGGAAGATAGAGTGGTCACCACAGAGTCAGAGAAAGGGACACTCAGGGGCTGAGCAGTCTCACCCAGTTCAACCTCACCAGTTTCTCTGGTTGCCCACTATGTGTGAAGCATTCTGCTGCAGGCTGGGGATACAGACATGAGCAATACCAGACTGTGCCCTAAACGGGCCCTGAAGAAGCTCACACTCTGATGAGGAACGCAGGTGTGGACACCCATGGTGGTGGCAGACAGTAGAGGGGGCAATAGCGGAACTGCAGGAGAGGATGGAATTACCCAGAGGTGGAAGGGAGTATAGCTGTGTGGGGAGTTTGGGGAGGGAGGGCTGTAAGAGAAGGGCCTGTGTGGCTGGATTTGAGAATGAGTAAGAGTCTCTTAGGGATTGCAGGGACAGTGAAGGCAGAGGAAGCTGTGTGGGTAAAGATCTGTAGTCTATAGGTGTAGCTTCATTGGTCTGATTTCTATTTCTTTGCTTTCTTTCTTTCTTGTCTTTTTTTTTTTGGACAAGAGTCTTACTCTGTCACTCTAGGTAGAGTGCCAGGCATTGCAACTCACAGCAACCTAAAATTCTTGGGCTCAAGTGATCCTCTTGCCTTAGCCTTCCAAGTAGCTGGGACTACAGGCATGTACCACCATGCCAGCTAATTATTATACTTTTAGTAGAGACAGGGTTTTGCTCTTGCTCAGCCTGGTCTCAGATTCTCGAGCTCAAGCAGTCCTCCTGCCTCTGTGTCCCAGAGTGCTAGGCTTACAGGTGTGAGCCATTGCACCCAGCCAGGATTCCTACTATTACAACATGAGGGCAGCACTGGAGACAGGCCAGATCACAGGACATTAATTGTCAATGGCTTCATTTGAGTTTATGATAAAACCTATAAACTTTGGACATACTGATAACATTGATTGCTTTGTTTATGATTTCCTACAGAACATGAACTTAAAGGAGGTCAGTGTGGGAGGGTTTATGATTCTTTGCCAACTGTCAAGAAGGAAAGGGCAAGAGGAGCACATGCAGCCCTGCTATTGGCTGTCGCTCTGACCCTGCCTCTTTTCCCAGCCTTTAAATCTTCCAGTCAGGCTTCCTGAATTACCTCTGTGCTGGTAAGGGAAGCTCCACACACAGCCCAGCAAAGAACAGCACAAAGCCAAGAGAACAACTCCAAGGAGAGAACTAGAGATGGACCTCATCCCAGAATTTGCCACAGAAACCTGGGTCCTTCTGGCTACCAGCCTGGTGCTGCTGTACCTGTGAGTAACTGTCCAGGTTCCACTCCTCTGTAACCTTGAATGTGGGGTGTTAATAAGACCCTCTTTCTCTTATCTGTTTGGAAGATCAAGAGAGATAATTGAGAGGAAGTTTCTTAAATGTTGATGGTACAAAAACATAGGGCTTGTTAATCTTATGTAGATCAGTTGAAGGAATGAATAAACCTCCCTCCCATACCATCCATCTCCTATATTCTGTGACTAAGAGGATTTAGGGACAATGTTTGGTCCTGGCACTAATTTCTGATTGACCATGAGTTTGGGCCTCAACTAATGAATGAGGATTCAGCAGAAGTAGATTACAAACAGCTGGAAGTCATGTGCTTGGGATCCTCTTCCCCTTCCCAAGCTTTGGGGGTTGTAGGGACAGGAGGGGATGGTTTGGTGACTATCTCTTTATCTTTGCCTTTGAGCTCCATGTTTGCTGCAGGGCTTAGGATTGCGAACCCTTGTGAAGAAGGATTGTTTCCTGTGGACCTGAGTGGCTGCCGCTTCTCTGCCTTCTACTCCAGGCATCATTTACATACAGACCACCCCACATGTCATAGGAGGCTCTCATTTGGCTCTTCCATGTTTTCTATGTACTTCCCCTGAAACTCCCTTTCTCTGTATAATTCAATTTCTTTGCCCTGTTATATGTTGAAACATTTACATTTAAATGGTGGATTTTCAGAGCAATGGAGATCAGGAGGAAATTTTGAAATTTTATTCTTTTCTTTCACCATTTTTTCTAGGGGTTGGGAGTTATTCTTAACATAGAGCTTTATTTATCACCTCATATTAATATGCAAGAGGCCTGAAGAGGCAGGGACCACAAAATCCAATTTAGATATTAGTATAAAGTCTTACATGAGACTAGGAGCCAATGAGGATATAGAAGCCATCCAGGAAACACTCAGGATGAAATGAGAGAATATTCCTCACCCCTCAGGACCCTATCCCCAGAAATACTTGTGGCCCCTTAAGGTGTATGTTGGTATCACACTTGCCAATGTCATCTTTGTTACTAAGTTCGTGGCCTATTTGGTCGTGTGGCTGTCACTAGACATTCAGGTAGGCAGACAAACTATACCTTAGCTCTAGAAGACACTGGTGCAGCCCAGATGTCAGTAACTGTAGTGTAGACAATACTCTACTTACAGAAACACAATTAAACATAGTAGAAAAGATTGGGTCATTTTTGCTGGTCTTTGCTTGTATCAAACAGAACATTACTCTACTAAAAAGGGGAGAGCTAGAAAGAAACTAAGGAATTTAGCCAGCGCATCTTCTACCTTTGTAGGGTACCATGTGAGTGTAGATACTAAACTAGATCTTTCTTCAGGAGCTGATGCTCTTGACAGATTAACTTCATTGCATGGCCTGAGTTGAAAGTTCAAGTTCAGAAACCGTAATTAGTTTAATTGCTTTTCCCTGGTTGTGATAACAAATGAAGGAACTGAAGTGGAAATAACCAAAGCCAACCAGGTTTGAAAGTTGGTGTACAGCTTTCCACCAATTCTTCTGGGGGAGGGATCCAAATGACCACTAGGTGTAGCCAACCTGCCTCTGCGGGTCCTTCAAACATATATCCCATTATGTAAGAATTTGATTTTATTTTATCACAAAATATAAGATTAATTACATGAGTCAAAAGATATGAAGCCTACACTGTCTTACAGGGAAAGCTCTGAAGAAAAGGTCTTAATTCAACTTTCTGGAAGATGTGGAGGTTACTTATATTATAAGGCATAATGCATCTTTTGCTATCAACAGGAAGGTACCTGAACTTGGAATGCCCCCACATTGAGCTGAAAGCACATGTGGGCCATGTGGCACCATAAATGCACACTATACACTTCAGTGACAGTTTCCCCATTTGCCTCTATGGGGCCACCCTTGTGGGCCCAGCATCTTTCTTGATTAGATCTATGGGCTGCAGCTCCTCTTCTCAGCCTCTCTCCTTCATCCCATCTGCCTTCCCCCAGCAGCACCTGAGTGGGAAGATCTGCAGGGGTCTAGGATGCCAGTTGGGAGAGTCTGCACATAACACCAAAGACATCTACACCAGTCTTTTGGGTTTTCCTACAGAGGGAACTGATGAGCAGAGGCAGGAAAATGGCTGCTTTGTGCTTGACTTCCTTGGAAGAGATGAGTGAGCCTGGCACTGTGCCTATCAGTATCTCCTGTTAGAGGGATATATTCTATGAGGGGAAGAATGGCCTGCAGATGGATTCCGTAGTCATTGGTTCCTCTGCAGACTGTCATTCTGGGAACATACAGATCAACCACCATTCTTTATAACTCAAACTGAGCAGATCATCTGACCACTGAGGCTTGGGTGCAGCTTTTCAGTGCTCACTTTTCTACAAGTGCCACAGAAGCCTTGAACACCATTGTCATTCCATATAAATAAGAACACTGTGATTCTTTAAAGACTTCTTTGTGAAGAAAGCAGAATTAAGAAAGGCAAACTGGTCCTAAAACAGGGTCAGAGTTTAGAGGAAGACAGAAGACTCTGAGTATACAGTAAGGACAGTGTCACCATAGGCTGTTGGTGACACCCGGTAAATCAGTGGATGCAATGGTCAAAACTTCATCATGGTAGCAGAAGAAAATAAATCTTTTCCTTTTCTAACTAGAATTAGAGTTTCCAAATCATGGAAGAATTACATTCCTAAATAGACATGAGAGAATGGAATATCCTGGAAGAATGTCAGCCTGACTCTTCAGGAGCCCTCAATGTAGGAGACATTTATAAAATATTCATTCCAGGATTTGGACTACGGAGATATCAGTTCATTTTGGCTAATCATTGTGACTTTGGGTGTGTCTCACACAGGAGGCAGGAGAGAAGGTGATGAGTAATGTAGTTACTGCTATTAGAGTTATAGTTATTATTTATTGCCTACATGTGACCTCTCTCCCTTGACCATTCCAGTTCCTGAGGCAGTGAGGGAACAGCTCCTGTATCTTAATACCAAAATCCCTGTAATCTGTTTTTCTCATTCACTTTATAGGTTTGGTACCCATTCCCATGGACTTTTTAAGAAGTTGGGAATTCCTGGGCCCACACCTCTCCCTATTGTAGGAAATGTTCTCTCTTACCTCAAGGTGAGTTTTTGAACTCCCTCTTTTGCTTCCTATGTCTTCAAACATCACCTTAGTTCTGTCATAAAAGATTCCCAGGATGAAGTTCTGGGGTTTTACAATGCAGAAGTAAAGACCCCAGGCAGAGCATACCCAGAGCTTACCTCAGAGCTCTGGTGTCTTTTTCTGGGAGCCTCAGGTTTGTGTCAGTAGAATAGCCCAGATCTCTGGCAGCTCAAGACTCAATGTTCAGAACTTGATGTTCAGATTGTGTGAGCAAAGTCTTTTTGCCTAGTGCATATTCACAAGAAGGTGCAGTCATACTTGGTATTAGGAGAAATGCAGGAATGGGAACCCTAGAGGCTCATTTAGCTTGTGCACCAGATCCAAACAGTCTTCTTTGGCAAGGGCTATTCAGTAGCTTTTTTGTCCTTCCTCTAGCATAGCTTGGAGGCTTCAGTTTATTGGACATCCCAAGTAGTTACTACCAGATAATTTGCACCTACTTCATTTTCTTAAGAATTACTAATAACTTAGGGGTACTTGCAAGCTGTACCCTAGATTTTGTTCTCCATAGTATATTTTGTAATATTTTTTTACTAAGTCATATATACATAGATCTTTAAAAATTTTTTTAATTTTTAAATTTTTTTCTATTTTAATTATTTTTCATTAAGTCATTTGTACATAGATCATGCATACATTTATGCCATTATGGGATTCATTGTGTTTATTATTTGTACAAATTGGAGTGCTTACATGCTACTAATCAACATAGCTTTCACCTCTTTTACCCAATTACAGCATTAAGACATTCGTGTTCTACACCTGATAGATCCAACTTGTACTTGCAATATGCTCCATAGCTGTGGTCCCCCTACTAACCCTTCCTCTATCAACCCACCCTACTCCCTTTCCCTCTCTCTCTCTCCTTCCCTCCTTCGTCCTAAGCTATAGTTGTTTCATTTTTCTTCTTCTTCTTTTTTTTTTATTAAATCATAGCTGTGTACAATAATGCAGTCATGGGGTACAATGTGGTGGTTCCATATACAGTCTGAAATATTTTCATCAAACTGGTTAACTTAGCCTTCATGGCATTTTCTTAGTTATTGTGTTCAATAACACAATACATTCTACATTTAGTAAACTTCACCTATACCTAGGGTACATCTTAGAAGGGTGTTTCATTTTTCATATGCAAGTGTGAGTGATTATTATAAATTGGTTTCACAGTATTATTGATTACATTGGATATTTTTTTTTCCATTCCTGAGATACTTTACTAAGAAGAATATTATACAGCTCCATCCATGTAAACACAAAAGAGGTAAAGTCTCCATCTTTTTTTAATGCTGCATAGTATTCCATAGTATACATATACCACAATTTATTAATCCATTCATGGGTCGATGGGCACTGAGGCTTCTTCCATGACTTGGCAATTATGAATTGGGCTGCGATCAATAATCTGGTGCAAATATCTTTATTGTCAAGTGATTTTTGGTCCTTTGGATATACACCTAGAAGAGGAATTGCAGGATCAAATGGTAGATATATATTTAGATCCCTGAGTGTTCTCCAAACTTCCTTCCAAAAGGAATGTACTAGCTTGCATTCCCACCAGCAGTACAGAAGTGTTCCCTTTTCTCCACATCCATGCCAACATCTGTAGTTTGGGGATTTTGTGATGTGGGCTACTCTTACTGGAGTTAGATGGTGTCTCAGAATAGTTTTGGTTTGCATGTCTCTGATGATTAAAGATGATGAGCATTTTTTCATGTGTCTGTAAATCATGCACCTGTCTTCTTCAGAGAAGCTTCTGTTCATGTCTCTTGCCCACAATGAAATGGGATCACTTATTTATTTCTTAGTAGTAAGTTTGAGTTCTCCGTGGATTCTGGTTATTAGACCTTTGTTGGAGATATGACTTGCGAAAATCCTCTCCCATTCTGAGGGCTGTCTATTTGCTTTACTTAGTGTGTTCTTGGCAGTGCAAAAGCGTTTTAATTTGATCAGATCCCAGTAGTGTATTTTGGATGTTGGTTCAATTGCCCAGGGTTTCCTCCTCATAAAGTATTCTCCCAGGCCAATTTTTTCAAGCATTTCCCCTGCACTCTCTCTAAGAATTTTTATAGTTTCATGTCTTAAGTTCAAGTCCTTTAACCAGTGAGAGTCAATTTTT
>CAUYRH010045538.1:0-26674 GCA_963574655.1 Perodicticus potto
GAGGGGAGGGAGGAAGAGGGGGAAGGCGGAGAAGGAGGAGGGGAAAGAAAAAAGAAAGGAGAAGGGCAAAAGAGGAGAGAAAAAAGAAAAAATGCAGACCAAGAGGAGTAATCTTGTTGTTTCTCTCTTTCATCTGCCAAAGGACAAATTTTAAAAGTCTGAGCCATGAGATCCTTCTTAATTCAAATTCATGCTTATGTTCCCATTATAGAGTCAAAAGCCTCATTTCTGTAATCCACAGGGCACAGTTGACCTAGAGGATTTGGGGCAGGGCATGTGAGCAGTGCTCTAAATAGCAATCAGTTGCAACCCATCCTCAGCTTCCTTCCCTGCCACCTTCTCCAGGAAAAGCAGCTTCCTTGGGTGAGAACTGCCTGTCCAGTCACCTAGCCCTGGGGAGGCGAAACAATCAAACACTATTTTATTTAAATTTCTATTAACTTCTTTGTTATTTGCTCACTCATGAATCTGTGGTCTTTCCCATTCTAACTTGATTTATGGTATGTTCAAATCTAGGTTCAAAATAAGAGTATTCCACATGATGAACTTTACTGTAACTAGAATGAAAACAGAGTCCAGAAACCAAAGTAACAACTTAAGTGTGTTTTCATGTTACAAATCATTTCAGTGGCCAATTTTTCCATCAGTAAAAAGTAGGTAAATTTTATTCTTTGGTCCTTTAACAAAGTTTTAAAATATCCTATCTAAGCTTTTCCATCTGAAACATTCTGAATCCTTAGCTACTATCCATCATCTAACTTGCTTTATCAGCTTGTAACATGCACCTGCCTCCTTCACCAATATCCACTCCACCCACGTGGCTTCTCTTCAAGCAACCCCAAATTATGCTCTGTATTTCCAGCTTCTCAAACTTAGAATTTTAAGGATGGAGAGGAGTCTCTTCAAATTCTTGTCAAAACTGTTATTCCACTTCATATGAATAATGCTTACCAGTTGGATCTTACCTGAATTTTTGTCTATACTTTTCATAGACCTCTATTTTCAAGTTTTGAAGAACTGTGGTCGGTTTATGAGGGGCTAAGCTATTCTCTATCTTTGGCAGAATAAACCTTAGTTCTTTATTATGAAATTTCCTCCACATCTTACCATCTATTCGGAAAGTCTGCCTTCCAGACCAAAAGGATTGAAGTCCAGAGAATAGAAATGAAAAAGAAAAATGAAGCTAAGAAACTGAGGGTTGAAAAAACACTGAATACTGCCCATGTCTGGACAAAAATCCCTTCGTCCAACATTCATATAACTTGGACTTATAATAATCTGGGCCTCTGCCAGAACATAAGGGGACAATTCACATGATTATTAACAGAAAATCCAGTCATATTGTGGTCTTATCAAACCAAGTCCATGGGCCCACAGCATTTCAAAACCTAGGTATTCACATACGGCACAAACTCAGTTTGGAATAAAATACTGAGCAAAGGACAGGGTATGTACGGCACAACGGCTTTAATTACATACTGCAAACTATTAAGAAGTCAAAAGTCATTAAAACAGGGCACTGGGAACCAAGTAACAGAGCTGCAAGGCCAGGAGCAAGGAGGTTGTTGGCTTTGCAAGACCAGCCATGTGAAAAACAACAGGAAGTGGTGTCTGGGCTCCTTTGTGTAAGGTGGGAACATGATGACTCAGCATTTCCTGTTGTGCACCTGCCACACCCTCTGTTAACCCTGCCTGTGCCCCTGCCCATCCCCAGCCAGATGCCTGTCCTTTCAGGAATCTCTTACCTCTGGAGAATCTCAACCACAAAATTAAAAAGCAAACACTTTTTTTGGTTACAGTACCTCACTAAAATTATTACGTATTCATTAATTTTTTTCTAAGGACAAATCAAAACATGTAAAATAGGAATGGCATCAAAAGAAACGCTGTAATAATAATAAGCCAAATGAGTTTTGTTTTGGCTCTCTCTTGTGCAGGGGCACTTACTTTCATCTGAAAAAGGCTATCTCCAACCTTCAAAAGCTTTTCATTGTAATAGTCAATTGGCAGCCTGGGGGCATATTTAGTCCAGATTTCAAACAGAGAGGTGGCACTGTAAAAATCATACAATAAAATAAAATTTTTAAAGTCAGCAGGAAACTTCAATTAATTAGCAAGCAACCCTTTAAAACTTATCTCGTGCTAAGCCTTTCCAATGTGCTTTATTGTTAATATTTGTTAATAATAAATATAATTATAGTTAAAATTATTGCTTCCTATATGCCAAGTCCTTTACATGCATTTGTTCAGAGACACTTTATTTTTTAGAGAAATTTTAAGTTCACAGCAAAACTGAGCAGAAGGTACATAGACATTTCCCATGTAACTTCCCTGTCCCCACACGTGCATGGCGTCCCCCATTGTCCCCATGCTCCTCCAGGGTGGCACATTTGTTACAAATAATGAACCTACCTTAACACATTCTTATCACCCAAAGTCCACAGTTTATATTAGGGTTCACTCTTAGTGTTGTACATTCTATGGGTTTGGACAATACATAACATGCACCCACCGTTAAAATATACAGTAGTTTCACAGCCCTAAAAATCCTCTGTGTTCCTGGGGAGGTGACTGTGGCTCAAAGAAGTAGGGCACCGGCCCCATATGCTGGAGGTGGTGGGTTCAAATCCAGCCCTGGCCAAAAACTATAAAAAAAAAAAAAAATCCTCTGTGTTCCACCTGTTCATCCCTCCCTTCTCCCTTAATCCCTGGCAACCACTGATCTTTTTACTTCTCCATAGTTTTGCCTTTTCCAGACTGTAATATAGGTGGAGTCACATAATACGTAGCCTTTTTAGAATGGCTTCTTTCACTTAGTAACATCTTAAGTTTCCTCCATGTATTTTCATGGCTTGATAGCTCATTTCTTTTTAGCACCGATTAATATTCCATTATCTGAATGTACCATGATTGATTTATCCACTCACCTTCTAAAAGATGGTTCCTTACAGATTTTGGCAATTAGGAATAAAGTTGCTATAAATATCCATGTACAGGTCTTCATATGGACAAAAGTTTTCAACTTGGTTGGGTACATAACTAGAAGTACAACTGCTGGATCTTAGAGTAAGACTATGTCTTCCAAAGTGACTAGACCAATCTGCATTCCCACACCAATGATGAGTGCACCTGATACTCCACATCCTTGCCAGCATTTGGTGTTGTCAATGTTCTGGATTTTGGCCATTCTAATAGCTGTGTGGGATATTTCATTGTTGTTTTAATTTGCATTTCCCTGATGATATATGACATGGGACATCTTTTCATGTTTATTCATTATCTGTTTATCTTCTTTGGTGAGATATCTGTTGTCTTTGGCCCATTTTTAAAATCAGGTGGTTTTCTGATTGCTGAGTTCTAAGAGTTCTCTGTACACTTTAGACAACAGTCCTTCATCAGATATGGCTTTTGGAAATATTTCCCCTCAGTTTATGGCTTATCTTTCCATTCCTTTGACAGTGTTTTTCAAAGTGCAAGAATTTTTAACTTTACTGAAATCCAGCTTATCAATTTTTCTTTTATGGATTATGTCTTCAGTGTTGCATATAAAAAATCATTGCCAAACCCAAGGTTGTCTAGATTTGTTACTGTGTTATCATCTAAGAGTTATATAGCATTGCATTTTACATGTGTAAGTGATCCATTTTGAGTTAATTTTTGTTAAGAGTATAAGGTCTGTGTCTATATTCATTTTTTTGCATGGAGATACCTGGTTGTTTCCAGACCATTTATTGAAAAGACTTTTCTCCATTGTATTGCTTTTGTTCTTTTGTCAAAGATCGGTTGACTATACTTATGTAAGTCTATTTGTGGGCTATGCATATTGTTCCATTAGAACTTACTCTTATGCCAATAACCAAATTTTGGTCAAGCAACGGTGGCCAACTGTTCAGATTATGTTCAAATAAGACAAATGCTGAACTGTGACCAATCCAGCTGTTTCTGCTCTCACTTCCATTTTCTGTATGTCACTTTCTTCTTCCTATCTATAAATTTTTTTCAACCACATAACAGTGCTGGAGTCTGAACCCATTCTGATTCAGGCACTGCCTTATTCATAAATTGTTCTTTGCTCAACTCTTAAATTCAATTTGTCTGAGGCTTTTCTTTTAATTATAAGTCTTCAAATTGGGTAGTGTCAGTCCTCCAACTTTGTTGTTCTCCTTTAATACTGTGTTGGGTATTCTAGGTCTTTTTGCATACCATATGTGTATTTTTTTTCATTTCATTCTCACAACCTCGAGATGCATAATATCAATATCCCAAATATACAGTTGATGAGTCTGTGGCTCAGTGCATCTATGTGCTATACGTGTGTAACTGTGCTCTTCAGGCCTCTGGAATGTGAGCTCCCTGAAAGGCTTTAGACTATATTATTCATTGCCCAATCCCAAGAATAGTGAATGCCTAGTACATGTAGGTACTCAATAAATAATTTGTTGAATGAATAAATGACTGGGAAAAAATAATTACTTATTTTTATTTTATTTGTTTCTATGACAGGTTCAAGGGCTCAAATATCTAGTTAATCCATTTAAGGTTATGTTTTCTTTCACTAAGCAAAACAAAAAGCATGCTATATTTTCAAAATGATTTTTTTTTTAAGACAAGAGTTTCACTTTGTCAACCTGGGTAGACTGCCATAGCATCATAACTCACAGCAACCTCAAACTTCTGGGCTCAAGTGATGCTATTGCGTCAGCTTTCCATGTTCCTAGGATTACAGGCACCTGGCTATTTTTAGAGATGGGGTCTTGCTCTTGCTCAGGCTGGTCTCGAACTCTACAGCTCAAATAATCCAGCTGTGTTGGCATCCCAGAGTGCTAAGATTACGGGTGTGAGCTACCACATCCAACGTTTCAAAATGGTTTCTGATCAGAGTTTCAAAGAATAGCAGATCATTGCTTATTTTATTCATTCATTTAGTTAACATTTACTCCTTCCCTCTCTTCTGGAAATTATAAATACCCCAAGAAAAATCTAAATTTCCCCTAAGAATCATCCAATCCTATCTCATGAATTTCCAAATAATGACAATATTATGGACTGAATGTTTCCCCCAACCCCCAAATTCATATGTTGAAGTCCCAATCCCCAGTCCCTAGTATGGCTGTATTAGGATTCATGGTCATAGGGTAGGGCCCTGGTCTGATAGGATTAATGTCCTTGTAAGAAGAGATACCAGAGAGCCTGCTCTGTGCATGCTCACTCAGAGAAAAGGCAGCTTTCTACAAATGGGGAAAGTCCTCACTGGAAACCAACCCTGTCAGACCTTAATCTGGGGTTTCCAGCTTCCAATACTGTGAGAAAATAAATTTCTATTGTTTAAGCCACTAGTCTATGATATTTTGTTGTGGTAGCCTGAGCTGACTATATAGGATCTAAACTTAAGAACTGAAGATGACTCTAATACTTAAGCCATACATGGTGGAACAATAACGAAACAATCTCAACCAAAACATGTCTATTAATCCATTTGGATAATTAGATGATACTGATTAAGTCACTGAGTCAGGGGTACAAGGCATTCCTGTCTTCAAGGACTGATTAAAAGTATTGGGGGTAGGAAAATATATACATGTACCAAGTAATAAATGCCAAGCCAAATAAATGTGGCAAATAGAAACCACAGGTTTTCTTTTTGTTTTGTTTTGTTTTTATTGTTGGGGATTCATTGAGGGTATAAAGAACCAGGTTACATTGATTGCATTTGTTAGGTAAAGTCCCTCTTATAATTGTGTCCCACCCCCAAAAGGTGTGTCACACACTGTGATTCCCCAGCTCCTCCCTCCTTCCCTCTCTCTGCTCTCCCCTTCCCATACCCCACACCATGTACTAGCTCATTCATTGTCCTCATATCAGAATTCAGTACCCCATTCACCATGTACTAGCTCATTCATTGTCCTCATATCAGAATTCAGCATAGGATTCTTGCTTCCCCATTCTTGTGATGCTTTACTAAGAATTATGTGTTCCACTTCCATCCAGGTTAATACAAAAGATGTAAAGTCTCCATCTTTTTAATGGCTAAACAGTATTCCATGGTATACATATACCACAGTTTGTTAGTCCATTCCTGGTTGGTGGGCATTTAGTCTATTTCCACATTTTGGTGCTTGTAAATTGAGCTTCAATAAACAGTCCAGCGCAGCAGTTCTCAACCTGTGGGTTGCGACCCCTTTTTAACAATGAAAACACATTGCGACATTAGGAAGGTTGAGAACCACTGGTCTAGTACAAGCGTCCTTATGGTAAAATGATTTTTTTTCTTCTGGGTAGATGCCTAGTAATGGGATTAAAGGATCAAATGGGAGGTCTAGCTTGAGTTCTTTGAGAGTTCCCTACACTTACTTCCAAAAAGGCTGTCTTAGTTTTCAGTCCCACCAGCGGTGTAAAGGTGTTCCCTTCTCTCCACATCTGCGCCAGCATCTGCAGTTTTGAGATTTTGTGATGTGGGCCATTCTCACTGGAAACCCACAGAAGTTTAACAAAGGGACAGGTGTTCGGTGTTTTACTTTTTTCACTTTTCATTTGTGGGTTCATAAAATGCTACAGTATTAGAATAAATATAATGAGGTCAAGAACATCACCAAATCTTGCTAGAATTCTTAAATTATGTAGATGAAATACTTAATTATTCTAAACTTTACAGATGAGATAATAATGAGAAGGTTTATTACTCATAAAATAAAAATACCTGCTTTGTTAAATCAATCAAGGTTATATAATAAGAAAGAGAAAAAAATTTTTGCAGTGAACCCTAAGTTCAGGTTAATGAGCTGCTCACTGAAAATAGCTTACACAATGGTTAAACAAAAACTATATAATATATACTGAGATGTACATCATTTAACAAAACATGTTAATGTACTTGTGATTACTAATTGGTTATAACTTCTGCTAGATATTTAGAATGTTCTAAAATAGAAAATGATAATTGTACACCAGAATATCTAAGTCTTACATGCATACAGCAAAAGTATATTTTTTAAAAAGTATCACACTCTTATTTAATGACACGATGAAAATTTATATTTTAGATGCAATGAATTTTATGCTTATGGAAGCTCCTCAAGTTATAATAAGAAACAAACTTTGGTTTTAAAAAATAACCATCTGTCAAATATCTTATAAAAGCAGCTCCTACCTCCTGGACTCCTATTTCTGTTCTCTACACTGCCATTCTTGCTCCTGTTAGACATGATCACCAAAAGCATATTTCAAAATAAAAATCACACGCTGGGTGCAGTGGCTTATGCTTGTAATTCTAGCACTCTGGGAGGTCAACACAGGTAGTTTGCTTGAGCTCAGGAGTTCGAGACCAGCCTGAACAAGAGCAAGGCCCTGTACCTACAAAAAATAGAAAAATTAGCTGGGCATTATGATGGGCACCTGTAGTCCCAACTACTTGGGAAGCTGAGGCATGAGCCCAAGAGTCTGAGGTTTCTGTAAGCTATGATGATGCCACAGCACTCAACCTCAGGGCAATAGAGTGAGACTTTTAAGTAAATAAATAAACATCACATAAGGTACCAAAAACTATGCAAGCCTTTCCCATTCCATTGAGAATAAATGTAAACTCTTTAGAATGACCTCTAAAACCTTCCAAAGCCCTACCTATTTCTATAAATCTCATCCTATACTATTGTATCCACCTTCTCTTTGTTCCTGCTAAATGAGATTCCATCCATTCCTCCAAAGCACCTGGCTGTGTTCCATCAAGAATCTTCCTACATGCTTGTTTTCTCTGCTTAGCTTCTACATTTGTCTGGTCAACCCCCTAGTATTCTTCTAATCTCAACTTAATGGCATGTCCCCTTTCGCTCATTTGAAAGCAGCTCCCTACTAGTCTCTTCAAGCCTCTGCTCTGACCACCTTACCAAAAATTGCAGCCTCCTGCCTCCCACTCCATAATCTCTTCTTCTTTTCTCTCTAGTGTTCATCATTTTCTAGGTGATAAATAAAAAGTGCCTATTTGCTATGTTTATTGTCTAGTTTCCCCTTTAGACTATTAACTCCAAGAAGGGAGAAATTTACATCTGGTTCACTGCTGTATCCTTGGTGCCTGGTACAATGCCTGTCACACACAAGTGCTGCTGCTGCTTTCATAGCATTTGTGTGTTGACTTGATTCATTGAAAGTCTGTGTCTCTCTCTCTGTACTACTAAGATCTAAATTGTGTGAGAAGCTGAATGGTTAAGGGCCATGTCAATCCTTAATGTTTGTGATTCTTACAGTCTGTTTAAAGATGGGACAGATACTGTACTTACAATTTGCCCCAGGTCTACTTTCCTATATAGAATCTTCATGATAACTGATAATACAAGGATCACAACCCTTGAATACTTTCAATACTAAATATTTATTGAATATTTACTATGTCCCAACTCCTAGGTTAAGTGCTGGGGACAGAACAATGAAAAGAAGATACATTAACCAAAGTCACCAGGGTGCTTACATTCTAATAGGGAGACAGACAATGCTCAAGAAATCAAATACGTAAAAAATATAAAATGATGGCTGAACCTACATTAGATAGGAAAGACCACTTTAGGAGGTGACCACTAAATTAAGGCCTGATGGAGGAGAAAGAGCCAGATTTTTGAAAACCTAAGGGAATAACATTCAGACAAAGGAAACAGTAAATATAAAGGTCTGGGGTGAGAAACAGCTAGACCTGTTACTCTGAAAAGTCCTGAGGAAAGTGAAGGATGAGAGGTAGGGCCAGATCCTCAGACCCTGGAAAGTATCAGAAGGTGTCTTAATTTTATTCCAAAAGCAATGGTAAGCAATGAAAGACTCGGGATCAGAGTAGGTGGTTTATTTATAAAGATCATTCTGAGAGTTCCGTGAAGGATAAATTTGAGGGAGAGTGCCTACAAGGAAGATGAGAAATGGTAGTGATTTGGACTAGAAGCTGATTGTGGAGATGGGAAGATAAAGCACAACCCCATAAACTGTTTAAACATAAGTATGTATAGGTTAGGTATGGAATGTGCTCTCCCTTATCAGTTCTTGGTTCTCATCTTGCTTGGTCAGGATTTGCCACAGATGGTCACTTCTTCTTCCGTGAAACATTTCCTCTACCTGATTCCAGTACAACAGGCATTTACTGGTTTTTCTTCCACCTCCTTGGCCACTTGTTCTTATCCTCTGTTGATTTTAGTATCCCTACGTGTCAACAAGGGGAGCATCCCAGGGTTCAGTCCTTGGACTCTCCCTTTTTTGCACCTCACTCACTTCCTTAGCTATTTCATCAAGTGTCATGATTTAGACATCATTAACAGTTGATGAATCTCAAATGTGTATCTCCTCTGACCTCTAGAGTCAAATGTCCAACCACCTACATAATAGTTCTGCCTGGATGTTGAATTACATCTCGATATATATAAAAGCAAACTTGATCTCCGTCCCTCTTACCCTTCCCACAATCACAAAGTCACCCCTAGGTACTTCCCATTTGTCTTTCTTCCTGTGTGACCTCTTTTCCTAGAAAACCTCATCAATTGCTCCCACATCTCTTTCTTATCTTTCTTAAAGCCACTTTGCCTGACCTTCCCCAACCATGTTCCACACAGCCCCATGTAAAATTGCAGCGTTCATCCCACATCCTCCATCCCCATTCCCTGTTCTATTTTTCAACCTAGCATTCATCTCCTTGTAAAATTATTTGCTTACACATTTTTTTAGTGACTGTCTATACTCACAATTATATACTCTGTGAAGATAACGATGTTTACATCTTTTCTTAACTTTACATTTTCTCAGTTCCTGCGATGGTACCTGATATATAGTAGGTGTTCAACAAACAGTTGTTAAATGAATGAATGAATAGTAAATATGTTAAAACTATCTTTATATTAAATGCATGAAAATTAAAACTATTCACTATATCGGTATTCTTTGCCACTTATCAACATTTGTAACTGTTCAGTTTGCAATGTATTTGACCAGAAAAGAAAGATGCTAATATAAAATGGGAAATAACCCTAAAAACAGGTAGTTTGCAGTCTGTAGTAATATTAGTAACATGGTAATAGAACCCCCCAAAAGGAAACAGATGTGCAGAATGAGTCACAAAATTAAGAAAAAGTTACCTGTAGTCCTAATAACAATAGAAAAAGGAACTAAAGTGCGTATGACATACTTCACCATGTCAAGAACTTTTGCAAGAACCTAAGCTACCTCAGAGTCACCCCATTTTCTCCATATACAAAACCTCATAGACAAACATGAAAAGTTGTGAAACCCCTGAGTGGGCCAAAACTTTATTAGCACAGAGTAGCAAGACGGAGACGCTCAGAAACCGTACACAAGGTGCGTTATGAACGGTTTCTGGATTGGTTTTTATTTTGACCTGAACTGGAAGCCCAGATATAACATCTCCCAGGAGTTGTAAGTGTTAAGAGCCTCGAATCTCCACTTGTTAACCTTTATGACCCGGGCCCTCCAGCCAGGCCCCGCCGGCCCCGCCGCCCCGACCGTGGCCGCCGCCTGCATCCTCCTCCGGCCCGCGCCCTGCCTCCCTTACCAGCGCCGCCGGAGCTCCTGCTGCTGTTGCTCCGTTGTCGCCGAAGCCTTCTTTTTCTTCATAAACCCTAACAACTCGCGGATGTCCTTCTCGAAAGAGGCCAGGAGTGGGTTTTTAGCGTCCAGAGGCCCATAAAACACGGCTAAGGGCAACGAGTCCTCGCGGCAGGCCCAACCTAGCGGCGAACTCGGGGGGGTCTCTGTCGACTTCGAAAAGGCGGTCGAGGTCGGTGGTGGGGTGGGCGGCAACTCGGTGGGCGACTTGGACACCGGGGACTCGTCTGAGGGAGAACTCGAAGTGGCACCCTGCGCCGCCATACTGACACAACCTGGGTCGCTTGGAGTGAGTGGACACGCGGTTGCCTGGCGACGGTCTCCCAGCAACCACGTATCCAACCCCGAACTTTCCGGGAAACACAGCGGCCTCTGCTGGGCAGAGGAAGAAAAGACCGAGTCCGGAAAGGCCCGAACCCCCGAGGTTACTTGCAGACGAAAATAGAAAGAAGATTCTGAACAGAAAGCCCGCGAATATTAGAGCCAACAATTTACAATCACAAATCCAAATTATATTCGTTTCCCATTTTTGGCCACTTAATATTAATAACGATAACAATGATGAGCATTAACGTGTGTCAGGCATTCTTCTAAACATTTGAGATACATAGTTTTATCTATCTCATTTGATCATCATAACAACTGTACAGGATGCTATTACTATATCCATTTCTCAGTTTAGAAAACCAAAGCTTTCAAACAACCTCAGATCAAAATTATTCAGGGAAGAAAACAACAATATAGCAATAAAAAATACGTAAATTTTACACCACCACGACGATTTACGTAGCATTTACATTAGTAATCTAAAGACGATTTAGAGTCTACTGGAGGATGTGTGTAGGTTATATGCATATACTACACGGTTTTATATAAGGAACTTGAGCATACACAGATTTTGGTATCCCTCTGGGGGTCTTGGAACCAGTCTCCCAGGAATAGTACATGGAACGGATCCAATTTCTTTCCTCTATTTGTAACTTGAGGTCTGAAAATGTGGGGACAATAGTCTGTGCCTCTAACAGTTATGATTCTATTTATTTATTAGCCTTTCAGCCTTATTCTAATTATTGCTACATTCTAAATTAGTGTGCATTTTACTTAATCATAAATGTTGGGCATTAATACATACTAGTAGTTCGAAGTATTGTCTTTTAAAATACTTTTGCATTTTAAACAGCGATTTTAAGAAACTTTACTTCTGATGAGGAAACTACAGGCCTCCAGGAAAATACTTGGAAGCAAGGAAGATCTTCTTTCCCTACCTATTATGGGCAACAGTAAGTGTTGAATTCATTTAAAGTGCAAGTTTCCAAATAATAGAGACTCTGCTTTCCTTATAAATTATGCAGTATCAAAAATTATCTAAGGACCGGAAATATTTGATTACTTAGAAAAGTATTTTAATACTGAAAGTTGTTACCAGTTCTGTCACACTTAAAAACAAATAAAGGTAGTGACCCTAACACCCTGGGAACCCAATTTCACATTTAAGATTAAGAGGCTTATTGGACCACAGGCTGATTTCTTTCAGGTCTGACCTAATTTCTTGCAGACTCTGTGGGCATGTGCTAATTTGTGAGACTGGCCCAATATGTCATGTGTACTATACTCTTATATTCTTTGAGAGAAGATGATTTTGCTCATTGAGACAGGTAATCGTGGCCAGAGAACTTACCTAGCAAGCCGTGAAATGCAATGACACCTCACTGTAGATGCCCACTCCTCTAATCAGGACATAGATATCAGCCTTTGATTGACAAAGATTTTATCTTGATTCAAGGTGACCAAGAAAAATATTAAGATTTTAAAGAACATAGGCCCAGAAAAAAATAGTCATCACTGGACATTCCCCCCCCCAAAAAAAATATATACATATATTAATAGGCTTTTTAAAAAACAATCAGCTTAGTAAATTTTCTATCTTCTGATCTTTTCCTTGTTCTCACATGGTACACTTGTCCACTTCAGATCAAAGGCTGTTGTAATTTGCCACTGAGTGCTATCTATTATATTGATGAAAGTGAAACAGCAGGGTAAAATTAAATTAAAGTGGTCAGAGAGGAGGAAAGAAAATAAAAATAAAACAGATTAAATGGTGTTTTATCTTCGAATCTGGCTGCTCTCACAAGCAAATTTTTTATACTGCAGACACTTACATTTCAAAGTCACTGGTAAAAGAAAATATGACTAATTAAATTCAAATACTTGAATTACGAAACATCGCATCTTAGTCATTTTCCTCCTTGCACATACTAAACCTAACAATGCTTAACTTGCAGTAGTTTTGGGAAGCTTGTCTGAATGTTTAAATGGGTGTTATATTCTGAATCATCACTGGGGTAAAATGGAAGTTTCCATTTTGTTCCTTTTAAATTAAATTTGAGGCATTTTTAACATTTTAGAGGTGTTATCTTCCTTGTAATGAGATTCAGCCATTATAATAACTTTTCTATGTCCTTGTCACTTTGCATTATTCTTTTTCCTGTAATGAAAGAAGGGAGCTGTGCAGCTATTGTGTCTGACAGGGCTAAGTAATGTAAATAGCTCCCTTATAAATAATGTAAATTGCTGTTTCCTCATAATTAACATCTTTGCAGGCTTCAGGGATCCTTTTTGCCCATTCAAAAGTCTTTTTATATCTAAAGTTACTGCTAGAGAAAGAATAAATAAGGTTAGTGCTCTTTCTATTCCTAATTTAGTTGTTAACCATTTGGACTATCCCCAATAGATACATAGATAGTCTTGTAAAAAAATTAAAAACAAAATCTCTCCTTCCCATCTCACCCCCTAATATTCAGTTATTTTTTTAACTTTCTTCGTCTATTCATTCAAATAAATGCAACCATTTCTTTAAAGTCTATTCAGCCCATAGATGAATTGACCTCTACAATTCCCACACTTTCCCTACAGGAAGCAGAGGACACATACCCAACTAATCACCAGGTGAAATTCAGGGCAGTAAAGGTTTCAGGAATGTTACGAGAGTTCTGAGATGAATTTGGGGACTGGAGAGAGAACCGAGAATTCTAGAGATTATGTATTTAGCTCTGGACTGTGACTGCCCCTCATTCACAGAAAGACCCTTGCAACAGGGATTTTCCTTCTTACTCTGGTAACCTAGCACCCAAGCCTGGTGCCTGGCACAGAGTACAACTCAATAAATCTTTGTTAGAACAAGTGGATAAAAAAAAAAAGTAAAAAGGTGAAGAACATTTAGAAGGATATCCCTGACTGAGAGAAAAACCTGAGTAAAGTACAAACAAGCTGTCCAGTGTGGTGAGCCACAGGCTGCAATAGATCCAAAGATGGAGGATAGGCAGAAATTAAAAGCGTGATTCAACACAGTGTGTAGGTGAACGATGTGCTGAGAAAATTTTGACTTGATTCTACATTCAGTAGAGACCCTTGGTTAGCAAAACAGCATAATGTAGACATTAAAGGTCCCAATTCTGCAGCCAAAGAGCAAGGTTTGAATCCTGCCTTCTTCTGAGTTATTTAACTTCATTGTGCCTTATTTTCTGCAGCTATAAAATGGGAGTAAAATAATAATACCATCTACCTCATGATTTTTGTTTTGTTTGTAATTAAATTAGTTAATATATGTAAAACCTCATGAAGCAGTGCCTGGTGCATACTAAGTGCTATGTAAATGTGTGATAATATGTATCTGTGGAGCTGGGAACCATAAAAAGTTCTTAGGCAGAAAAGAACATGATACAGTTTGTGTTTTATGTATTTTAGAAAGGAATGTATGGATAAGAGTAAACAAAGTTTTATCTAATCTCAGCTGCACAGAGCATCATAATTGATTGCGTACAATCAACAGCGCAAAAGTAGCTATTCCAATACTATAGATCAGTGATTATCGACTGGTGTGCCGCAGCATACTAGGGTGCCAGAAGAGGATCTTAGCTGTGCCACAAAAAGTTTTAAAGACCATTAATTACTGATATGCTCCCATGTAATGGGCCCAATGTTAGGGTATATGGCACACCTGCTGGGTACGGGACACAACTAGAGCAGGGACCTTATCTAACAAACACAACGTTGTAACCTCTATGTTAGGTTACAACCTCTATGTGTGTAAATTCCATATTAATTGGAATTTTTTTTAAAGATCATTTTTTTTTTTTTGAGACAGAGCCTCAAGCTGTTGCCCTGGGTAGAGTGCCGTGGCATCACAGCTCACAGCAACCTCCAACTCCTGGGCTCCAGCGATTCTCCTGCCCCCACCTCCTAAGTAGGTGGGACTACAGGCGCCTGCCACAACATCCAGCCATTTTTTGGTTACAGCCGTCATTGTTGTTTGGTGGGCCTAGGCTGGATTTGAACCTGCCAGCTCAGGTGTATGTGGCTGGTGCCTTAGCTGCTAGAGCCACAGGCCCCGAGCCAAAGATCATCATTTTTGACATAAATTCAAAGCACAGTAAGTATATTCTTTTCTTTACTCTTTTTTTTTTTGATCAACATAATTTAAGTGGGCCATGGAAGTTTTAACTATAGGTTCAAGTGTGAGGTAGGAAAGGTTGAAAAATACTGCTATAGATAGACAGTGAGGCTGAATCAGTAGGAAGCTGAATTCTAAACAATAAAGGTAAGGATTGTCAGTGTAATATGTAGTTTATATAACAATCATATAGGTGGAACGCATTCTTCTTAGTAAAGCATCACAAGAATGGAGAAGCAAGAATCCAATGTACTCAATTCTGATATGAGGACAATTGATGACCTAGTACGTGGTGGGGGATGGGGAATGAGGGAGGGGAGGTTTAGGGGTCATGGTGTATGATACGGTACCTCTTAGGGGCAGGACACAATTATAAGAGGGATTTTACCTAACAGATGCAATCAGTGTAACCTAATTCTTTGTACCCTCAATGAATCCCAAACAATAAAAAGAAAAAGAATCATATTATATGCAATATAATTAAAAAACAATATAAAAGGTATTATATCTAATATGCAAAATTAGTAAAAGAAATTATAACAGAATGTATTTATGGTCTAGAAGTAAAGGCATTTCTAAAAGCTACAAAAGTAAAAGATAAAAAGGGAAATACTAATCAACTCGAATATATTAAGATAAACTTTTGTAGAATGAAAGATACCAAAACAAAAGTGGAAAAACAAGTCACATATTGGGAAAAGTTATCTGTAATGCATAATGTACTGTATAAACACCGTATTGATACAGATAAGTTGCAAGCTCAGACTGATGGAAAGACGAGATAAAACATTGCTTGGGGAAATTAAATATATTTGCTTATTACAGGGTACCAGTGAAAGCAGTGTAGTCTTGACACACAAGAAAGAGATCAGCAACATTACCCAAGACATGAAGATACAAGCTTCCATAACCTAAAACCTCGCCAGGGGTGCACAGTTGTGGCAGGTGACATCCCTGCATCTTCCAAGTCCGTGATGCAAAAATACCTGCAAATCCTTCTGGAGGTATCAGTACAATACTAAGGCAGTGCTGCCATCTCCACTTCATTTGATATAGAACATTATTAGATCCATGCTTTAAGAAGTCATCTCATTAAATCATTAGGAATACAGAATCACAGCTGAGCATTCCTGTATTAATGAATCCTACCCTATCCACCTCTGTGTATTGTCCCACTGGTCTAACATATTCAAGGTACACTACTCCACACATTCCCTTTAGTTTCAGCTACAACCTATTAGCTAGATCCTGCAATTTCCTTGGCATGTGGGTTATTCCTTCTCAGAATAGAGTTTGTAATTTCCTGCTTGGGCTGTGCTGAAACTTGACTTTGCTTTTCAACCACAAGGCAATGAAGTGTGTTGGGGGCATATCTTGACGAGAACAAGCCTCATCTTGAAAGGCACCTGCTTCAGATTAGATCTTCATATGGTCCCCCCAGGCAAGCAGAGTGGTTTGGGGCTATTTCTGCCAGCCTCCAAGGCTTAGAGAGATTTAAGAGCTCCAAATTCTTAAGCTTGTCTACCTGTCTCCACTTCAGGTCTCTTGGAAATTACCTAACTGTCTCCTCTTTTCTTGGAATTTCTGCTATATAATTGGATCCTGCACCTGGTCTTGAGCTAAGTCTAACCTGGAGTTGTCCCTAGCTATAACAGAGGCACTCTGTCTTTCAGAGCAAGCCCTGAGTTGTGAATTAACTACCCTAACACAATTGGATCCCTATTGCCTTCAGTTGAACTCTAAAAACCCATCATAAGGGTCCACTTTTTATACCTTGCTTTCATTGTATTAACCTGAGTTTTCTAAAATATAGAGCCTGAGACATCGGCTTACATGCTAGTGCTTTATTTGATAGTGTAATTTCCATGAAGCAAGAATGAGGGACAAGGAAGTGAGACTCTGTCTAAATTAATTAATTAATTAATTAATTAATTCTTCCTACATGGCTGAATGTTAACTGCCCTTGATTTTATTTGTTACCAGACTGAGACGAGAAACAGCCATATCTTTCCATTCTGCAAAATCCCAGAGTTTTTGTATGATTTCATTCTTCCTTGCTTATAAATCCGATACTGTCATCCTTTTCTGAGTTCATCTCTTCTTTGTATTACTTTGGCAGATAAAACAAATCACAACCAACACTTGCTTTTTGTTGCCCAACCCTTGACCTAAACCAGGGGTCCTCAAACTACGGCCCGCAGGCCACATGCTTCGGTGTGAATTGTATTTGTTCCTGTTTTGTTTTTTACTTCAAAATAAGATATGTGCAATGTGTATAGGAATTTGTTCATAGTTTTTTTTTAAACTATAGTCTGGCCTTCCAACAGTCTGAGGGACAGTGATTTGGCCCCCTGTTTAAAAAGTTTGAGGACCCCTGACCTAAACCCTCAAGTTTATTCAGCATATTTTCCCCTACCATATTACATTAGTTTCACAACTAAATAACATTGGTCGCACTCTTTCTGGGCTTCAGTAACAGCTTCCTGGCTGGTCACTATCCGGCTTTGGAGCCAGCGCCACACATTTTAAGTTTTTTTGTTATAGCAGTACTTGAATTCTAGTACAAAATACAATGACAGTCTCCTTCAGCTAATTTACCCCTAGGGCAGCAATTCCATGGCTTATAAGAACAAAGTTCTAACCCTTTCTCACATTCGTGGATAATTGTGGACCAGCTGAACATCTGAGCCACACGATTTCTTCACATTGCTTCCCAAGATGAAGGAACAAACCATATCTAAGGACAGAGGAGGAAAAATGATCGAGGAACCACTCAAGGGATCTTAAAGCTTCCTGTCCAAAGTGGCATCCTTTCACTTGCGCTCACATTTCATTTTCTAATACAGCTCAAGTTGTTCTCAGTAGGGCTGAGAAGTATCATTCCCCATCAGGTATGAGCAGGTGGTGATCTGAACAATAGCACAAACCACCAGAGTCCCTCAAATTTGACAGAATACAAATTAAACATGTGTCTTTCTTTCCACTTCTCCCTTCTCTCTCTCAGTAAATTACAGGTACATGAGTGGAGTCTCCAGAATTTTCATAGTAGAAAATAATTGGTATAACAGTGGGTTAGAAGAAAGAGCTAGGAGACCAGATTCTATCCCATTCCAATCTCTAAACTGGCATTGCCTGATGTAGCAGTCACTAGCTACATGTGGACATTGAGAATTTAAAACATGGCTAGTAAAAATTTTAGATGTGCTACAAGTGTGAAATATAGAATCGCTTTTAATTCTGATTCTATGTCAAACCTTCTGATACGATTTTTTGGTTTCTAAACAAAAATAATGAAAAACACTTTAATTATTTTATGTAACCTAAAATAGATAATAAAATCATTAAGCAAGTTCATATTTATGGTTTTTTCACCTTTAAAACTGTAGGATAATTACAAGTAATCCAACAACCTCTTTCCCACTCAAAATAAAGAAGAGCTGGGGAATATGCGGGTGACAGAAGAATTGGATTGGAAAGGGTTAAAGATTTTATCTTTAATAAACATTTTTACAATGATAACATTTTTAAATGATAATATTTGGGGTATATTGGATAAATATATTATTAAAATTAATTCGACTTATTTCTTTTTACTGCTTTAGGTGGTTAGTAGGCAATTTAAAACTACCCATGTGGCTTTCATTTTTGGCTTGCTTATATTTCTGTTGGACAATAGTGCCCTTGGCTGTCTTTTCCTATCTCTACAATCCCAACCTTGACTCAGACTTTCATCTTTTTTTTTTTAATTCCAGTTAATTTTCTTTTTTTTTTTAGGCCTTCATCTTTCAATGAGATTTGTGCAGAAGCCTTTTAACTACTCCTTCTGACTCCAGTCTGGCCTTTTTCCAACCTACTCTTCAAAGAGACTAGAAAGATCTTTTAACACGCAAATCAAATTGTGCTAACTCAGCTAGATTGATATCATCTCATTACCTTTAAACTTCTGCAGTTCTGCATATTATATAATCCCCTCCCTAATGAGCTAGACCCCCTGGTTTTCAACCTGGGGTCCTCCTAGCCCTGCAAATACACCAAAGCTTTCTAAAGGTACAGGCATATCTGGTTTTAAGAGAGTCAGCTTCCAGATTCTGTTTTTATATTTTCCACATACTTATCTAACTTCAAAGACACCTGCAGTCAAAGTTCTCTTCTCTCCATGAAGCAAAAAATTCTAATTGATATTTACAAAACACACCATTCTTTTCTAGTACTCACACAACATGTATCAAAAAAGATTATATGCTGAGCCATGAGGCAAATGTCAACAAATTTTTAAAAATTAAATGTATTCAGAGTGTGTCTTCTGATCGAAATAGACTAGAAATAAATACAGTAGAACCTCTGTAAGTTGACCACCCAACGTACAATGACAAACTGAGGTCAACATACTGAGGTAGTCAACATAAGGAACTAGGCCTCCTTTACTGATATGTACATGTGGTGCATGTCCAGTCTATGACAATTAGGTCAACTTAAGAGGATGGTCAATGTAGGGAGGTGGTCAACTATGAAGGTCCTACCATAACAGAAAAGTAACAGAAAAATCTACAAACACTTGGAAACCACACAGAATACTGCTAAATAATCCATCAGTCAAAGATAAAGTCTCAAATGAAATAAAATATTTGGTATTGAAGGAAATGAAATATCTATTGAAAGTAAAAATACAACTTATAAAACTATGGGACCCAGGCAAGCAGTGCTGATACATTAAATTTATAGCACTAAGTAAATGTTTATATTAGAAAGTAGGAAAAGTCTTAAATCAATAATCCAAACTACCATCTCAAAAAACTAGAAAAGAAGAGCAAAACAGACCCAAAGCAAGCAGAAGGAAACAAATAATTAATATAACGGAGGAATCAATGAAATTTAGATAGGACCTGACTGATACATGGGCATAAATTTATACTTAGTACATATATTTATTGTGGGTAGTAAGGGAATAATGTAGTATATGCAAAATGCTTATAACAGTGCCTGGCCCAAAGTTCATGTTCAATATATGTTAGTTTTTATTATTTGTTTACAAAATATTTGAATGAGAACAATTAGAATAAGAAATTGCAAAAGCTATTGTTTTTTTAATAAAAATGTTAAAAAAGCAATTATTAAGGTGACAAGTTCACTCTTTCAAAAGATTTGTTTTGGAGACTTTGTAAGTTCACAAAAATCTTACATGTCTGTTTATCCACTATAGCACATTTTTAATTCTCATCTTAACAAAAAAACCCTCTTCACAAAATCATCTGTGCCATGCTGAAATCACCAGATTCCCTGTCAACAAAAGTACCTGTCTTTTTGTTGTTTGTTCCCAGTTCCTCCCCACATATGAATTTCTTTCAACTCTATGGGTATGAGGTCAGAAACAGTGAAGAACTTGATAGAACTTGACAGTGAAGGCAGAGATCGTGTGAATGTGTCTGTGTGTTATTTGCTGTATCCTCAGTGCTTAAAACAATGCCTGATGTTTCACAGTAATTCCACAAATACTTGTAAGAATAAATGAATGGATGAATGGATGAATGAATGAATGGAAAATGGATGACAAATGTGGAAGGTAAAGGAAAATGAAGGATTGAAAATAAATTTAAATTTTCAAGACTGAGCACCTGCAAGAATGCTAATGGTGGTAATAGTCGAGATGAGGACTGTAAAGAGATCAGGAGATTGCTACATACAACTTTCAGGTGGATAATTAATGCACGTATACTCCAAAAATCATTCCCCATTCACCCTGCAGTCTTTTTGTTCTATGTGACCTCACCACTCAATTACATTGGGCTGGACCGAGGATGAACACTTGACCTAGCTGAAACAGTTAGATTCATTCCGGGTGAATCTGAAACTGAGCTTCTGCTGGGCATAGTGGAACTGAATGTAAAGGTGGTAAATTTCTGCCAAGAGTTTGAAGAACCTGAGAAAGCTGATCTGGAGAGAGAGACAAAATGTCTCTGAAAAAAGCAGAAGCTAGAGAGAGAGGATTGCCTATGTTAACAAGAGTTTTCTGGTCCTGATTCCTGTCCCTTCCAGAGACCCAGCTGCCTTCCTGCCTTTGTTTCTGAATATTCTCATAATAAATTCACCTTCTGGGGAAAAATAGCTAGTAACTAGATTTGTTTTCTGAAATCGTCAGTTAGACAGGGAGGAAAATGACTGCTTCATTTTTTAAATTTACTTTATTTTTTTCACTCTCTTATCCAGCCAACCTCAACTTTCTGGACTCAAGTAATCCTCCTACCTCAGCCTCCTAAGAACTGGAACTAAGGTGAACACTACCACACCTGGCTAATTTTGTTTCTTTTCAGAGTTGGGTCTCACTATGTTGCCCAGTCTGACCTTAAAGTCCTGCCCTCAAAAGATCCTCCTTACTTAAGTGCCTGAGTTATTGGGATTATAGGCATGAACCACTGTGCCCAGCTGATTCATTTTGGAGCATATTAAATCTGATTTCCTTACCCTCTTCAGAAATATTTGTGCCTTACTTGGCCATAGATCTTCTTTTTTTTTTTTTTTATTGAGAATAATAATAATAATAGGCCATAGATTTTCAAACACTCTTCATTATGGTCTTGAATATACTTCCAGACTTTTTTCTTCCTATCCTTTTAGGAGACATCTAATACTACAACATAAGTGTGTTTTCTTCTACCTTTACCTCCAAGGACAAAGCATCCTTATTTCCTAAATCTCTGAGAACCTGATGATATTCATCCTTTTAATGGTGAATAGTTCTGAAAGAAGGACGAGCTCTCAAGAGGGGTATGATTATTAGAGACAAACACTGTAGAGACAAAGAGTTTCTCTCTTGTACTCATGTCTAGAGCATGATGTTATTCTCTTGGAATTTAAGAAAAAATGAAATGAAAGCCCTATGCAGAGAGCAGGAAAATTTGAGTTACAGAATATTACACAAGCAGTGAAATGCTTGTCACTTACTCCTCACTTTACGGCTTCAACTCCTCTTCAGAACACCTTGAAAAGAAAGCCTACAAATTTCAAACCACCTTTTTGCAAATTGATTTCTTCATGTCACTAGTCTCCACACAGTCACAACCTACGCTCTTTCAGTTGCTAAGTGCACTGGATTGTCACAGTGTGTTCCAGAGGCTCCAGATTTCTCTGAAATGGGAAAGATAATTGGAAGCAATGTTCTTGTTTTTCAAATATAATATTCTCTAAAAACAAAGAAACAGGATCCATTGGATTTCAAGCAGTTAAAACCAATTTTCCAAAGCAAGGGAAAGCTTACAAGCTCTAAAATGCAATAATAATATCTTATACCTTGGAACTCAGAGATGGTTTATAGAGTCATTTCATATTATTAGCTTCACTTCGTTAGAAATGAAAATCATAATATGGCGCTAAAAATATTTATTCCTAACAAGAGCTGGTAACTGTTATTGATGAGATGTATTACCAGAGGCTCTGAGTTTTGTGAGTCAATGATATAAGGAAAAAAATAGGCAAAAGTTTAAGACTATAATAAAAAGTAGGGGGGAAAGCTTTGGCAAGAAATAAGTTATATAGTAGACCTCTCTGTAAGTTGACCATGAAGGGACAAACTGGTCAATGTATGGAGGTGGTCAACATAAGGAACTAGGCCTACTATACTGGTACATACATGTGGTACATGTCCAGTCTATGAAAGGTCAACTTAAGGAGGTGGTCAGTGTAGGGAAGTGATCAACTATGGAGGTTCTACTGTATATAGAGTGTGTAAATATATATATGTATGTACATACACATACGTGTGTGTGTGTATACATGTTTCTTAAAAATGTTCAAACTGAGCAGTCCCTGTGATTCAGTGGGTAGGGCGCCAGCCCCATATACCAAGGGTGGCAGATTCGAACCTGGCCCCAGCCAAACTGCAACAAAAAATAGCCAGGTGTTGTGGTGGGTGCCTGTGGTCCTAGCTACTTGGGAGGCTGAGGCAAAAGAATCTCCTAAGCCCATGAGTTGGAGGTTACTGTGAGCTATGGCACTCTACCGAGGGAGTTAAAATGAGACTCTGTCTCAAAACAAACAAATAAAAAGAAAGAAAATGTTCAAACCATGCAAAAATAAAAAGTGAAAGACTCTCCATGACTACTACCACTAGGTGGGGTCACCATTATTATATTTTAGGGTGTCTTTTCACACTTCTTAAAATATGCATGTACAAATTCACAGAAATACATTTTTTAAAAACAAAAATCTTATACACGAAGTCAGTATAGCACAGTGCTTGAAAGCACAGGCTTTATGCAATACTACCTTGATTCAAATCCCAGCTCCACCACTACTAACTATGTTACCTGTTCCAAGTTACTGCTACAAAATTCCAATTTTGAAAAAAATCTCAGATTAAGATGGTCAACTAGATGCAAGTAGTATGTGCCTTCTCTGTAGGGAGGAACCAGAATAGGAAGCAGATACTCACATTTTGAACAGATTGTATGGGGAGAATGCTAGGGTTCACCAGAGAACAGATAGGAAGTACCAAAAGTAAGGAGAGGGTTCAAGGCAGCGTGCCTAGCTGGGGACTGACTAATAGCTGGGAGAAGGTCCTGGACATGGAGAAACAGTAACTGATAAACTCCCAGGGCTCCACACTCCAAAACAGGCTTTTACAATCTTGGCTACAAGAGACCATCTAGACGAGGCAGGCCTCAGGCCTGACATATAGAGTTTTCAAGAAATGTTGAAGGCCTAACATATAGAGGTTTCAAGAGATGTTGCTCCCCATAAAGGAGGAGGCTAGTGCAACTCCAGCAGGGCAGCATTCTGAGAGTCTAGATACTGGAGATCTATAGACGTGGCAGCTGCTGTTGCACTGCTGAAAAGGGAGAGAGGAAAAAGATTTCTTCCATCCACCCTTGGCAAGGTCCCCATCACCCTGTTGTGAGATGCTGTTAAGACTGAGACATAAATGGAAGCACTCCCCCTACTTCTTTTGAACCTTGCTTGCCTGGAAGGGGCTCCAGTCTCTCTGATCACAGGGCCAACACATTGTTTTGAGAATGTAATGTTGGACTGTGCCCCACCATTGGAGTGAATTCAGGCTAATTTGGCTATAGCCTCTGCCTCGTCAAGGAAAGACAGGGAAGCCAGGCTCCCTATGCATAGCTAGGGCAATATCCACTACCCTGCAGTAGTCTTCAGTGAAACTGAGACATGAGAGGATTGCACTCCCCATAGCCTCTTACCCAGACTGCTTACCTGAGCTGGACCCCACAGCCAGTGTCATTTTGAGAGTTTAACTCTGGACTATGCCCCACCCTTGGGGCTAGTTTGAGGTGATGTGGCTTCAGCCACCACCTAGTCAGGTAGGGAAAGACTAGACAAAGCTCTCTTAAGTACACTTAGGACCCTACCTACCACCCTACTATGGGCAGCTATGGGACTGGAGAGTAGTCTGGGGTCAATCCACCCAGCAACACCACCATGGACTGTTTGGGTACCAGTGGGTTGCTCCACCAACCCTACTGCCATCACCCATGTCACACCAGCTTCCCAGGGACCTGAGAGCCCTCCCACATTCCTGGGCCACAGTTTCTACCACTAGCTTCTAAGCAAAGCCACTTGGAGGCCCAAGAATTGGCACTCTAGGACCCACTAACACTGGTGCAATCCTAAGTTGCTCTGGGGCCTAAAAATAGTCCAACTCAGCCCACTGCTGCTACCACAGGGCCTAAAGACTGGCTCAGTTGGTGTCCAAGTACCCAGAAAAATTTTGCCATAACCTCAAGTAATAATTGTGATTTAACCCACTGAGGAAATCACAGATACCACTGACCCTGTGCACTGCCAAAGAAATCATAAAAATATTACACTACAGCAGTCCCACCAAATCAAAGCCAAAATGTCTTACTCAACCAACATATATATATATATATCTTCAGGAAAATCCCTTCCCCTCCACCCCCAGTGAAAGCAATTTCTAAAAATTGGAAAAGTGGTTGCTACACCAGCTGTGTAGATATAAACAAAAAGACAGGAAACATAAAAAAGCAGGAAAAGGGCGGCACCTGTGGCTCATCAAGTAGGGCGCCAGCCCCATATACCGAAGGTGGCGGGTTCAAACCCAGCCTCAGCCAAACTGCAAAACAGAAAAATAGCCAGGCGTTCTGGTGGGTGCCTGTAATCCCAGCTACTCGGGAGACTGAGGCAAGAGAATTGCCTGAGCCCAGGAGTTGGAGGTTGCTGTGAGCTGTGTGATGCCACAGCACTCTCTACCAAGGGCGATAAAGTGAGACTCTGTCTCTACAAAAAAAAAAAAAAAAAAAAAACAAGAAAACATGATACTACCAAAGGACCACAACAATTGTCCAATAAGAAATCTCAATCAAAAAGAAATCTTTGAAATGCCAAATAATTAAAAATATTTATTTTAAAGAAGCTCAATGAGATGGAATAGAAATCTGAAAACCAATACCAAGACATTAGAAAATCAATTTAGGATATGAAATGAAAAATTTATTAATGAGATAGTTATCTCAAAAATATAAAAATAAAAATAAACCAGAAATTCTGGAACTGAAAAGTTCACTGAAGGAAATACAAAATACATTTGAAAGCTTCAAGCAAGCAGGAGAAAGAATTTCTGAACTTGAAGATAGTTTCTTTTCTTTTTTTTTTTTTGTAGAGACAGAGTCTCACTTTATTGCCCTCGGTAGAGTGCTGTGGCATCACACAGCTCACAGCAACCTCAAACTCCTGGGCTTATGATAGTTTTTTTTTTTTAAAAAAATCTAGTTAGACTAAAATAAGAAAAAAAGAATAAAAAGAATGAACAAAACCTTTGAGACATCTGTGACTACCTAAAGTGACTGAACTTACAAATTATCAGTAGAGACATCAAACAGCATAGAAAACCTATTAAAAGAAATTATTTATGAAAACTTCCCAAGTCTAGTAAGAGAGGTAGACCTCCAGATACTGGAAGCCCAGAGATCCAGAGATTAAATGTTGCAAAAAGTACTTCACCACAGCATATTATATTCAGAATGTTAGAAGTCAAAATGAAGGAAAGAATTTTAAAATTAGTAAGAGAAAAGCTTTGCCTATGAAGGATACCCCATGATACTGACATCTTCTCAGCAGAAACCTGCTAAGCCAGAGAGATTGGGAAGGCATTTTCAAAATGCTGAAAAAAAACCTGTGAGCCAAAACTTTTATATTCTTTCAGAATAAGCTTCATAAATGAAAGAGAAATAAAGTATTTCCCAGACAAGCAAATACTGAGGGAATTTATTACCATTAGATCAGTCCTTTAGGAAATGCTCCAAAAGGTCTTAAACATGGAAACAAATCACCATCAAGAAAACACATGAAAATAGAAAACTCATAAGTCTTATAAATCAATCACAGAAAGGAGGAAGAGAATGTAATCAGATAGCAAATGACAAAATTTCAACAAAGCAAAAGACAGAGAAAAAGAAATCATTCCTAACTACGGTGCATGTTACAAGGTTACATGTGAAATTTACTAGGTGTAGAATATAAATGTCTTAGCACAATAACTAAGAAAATGCCGTGAAGGCTATGTTAACCAGTTTGATGAAAACATTTCAAATTGTATATAAAACCAGCACCTTGTACCCCATGGTTGCATTAAACTACACAGCTATGATTTAATAAAAAAAAAAAAGAAAG
>CAUYRH010045542.1:0-55155 GCA_963574655.1 Perodicticus potto
GGCATAGAGTTTCTGGTGGTATTCAGAGATAATCTCTTGTATCTCTGTGGCATCAGTTGTTATTTCCCCTTTATCATTTCTGATTGAGGTTACTAGAGATTTTACTTTTTTATTTCTAGTTAGTCTGGCCAAAGGTTTATCCATTTTATGTATTTTTTTTTTTCAAAAAACCAACTCCTTGTTTCATTAATTTTTGAATGATTCATTTGTTTTCATTTTCATTAATCTCTGATTTAATTTTTCTTTTCTTCTGCTGGGTTTAGGCTTAGATTGTTCTTCTTTTTCCAATTCCATAAGATGGCTTGTGAATTTTTTGATGCACTCTCTTTCTGTTTTTTGAAAGTAGGCATCTAAAGCAATAAATTTTTCTCTCAGAACTATTTCTGCAGTATCCCACAGGTTTTGGTAGCTTGTGTCTTCATTGTTGTTGTGCTCAAGAAAGTTAATGATTTCCTGTTTTATTTCTTCCTGCACCCAACTGTCATTCAGCATAAGGTGGTTTAAGTTCCATGCCTTTGTTTGGGGTTGAATGTTTTTGTTGAAGTTGAGTTTTGCCTTTAGTGCCTTGTGCTCTGAGAAGATGCAAGGTAAAATTTCAATTCTTTTGATTCTGTGGAGGTTTGTTTTGTGTCCTAGGATATGATCAGTTTTGGAGAATGTTCCATGGGGTGATGAGCAGAATGTATATTCTTTATCTTTGGGATGGAATGTTCTATATACGTCTCTCAGGCACAGTTTTTCTAGGATCTCATTTAAGACCCTTATATCTTTGTTTAATTTCTGTTTAGAGGCTCCATCCAGCTCTGTGAGAGGAGTGTTTTAAAGTCCCCTGTTATTGTAGTATTATAGGATATCATATTGCTCAGACTAAGTAAGTTCTGTTTCAAGAATCTGAGAACATTGAAGTTGGATGCATAAATATTTAGAATTGAAATGTCTTCTTGTTGTATTTTTCCCTTGACCAATATGAAGTGACTGTCTTTGTCTTTTTTGACTTTAGTTGCTTTTAATCCACATGTATCTGAAAATAAGATTGCAACCCCTCTTTTCTTCTGGATTCCATTTGCCTGAAAAATTGTCTTCCAACCCTTGACTTTCTGAGTTTTAATTTGTCTTTTGGGCTAAGTGTGTTTCCTGCAAATAGCAAATGGATGGCTTGTGTTTTTTAATCCAATCAGCCAATCTGTGCCTCTTCAGTGGGGAATTAACATTTATTGAGATAATTGATAAGTGTGGTATTGTTCTATTCATCTTCTTTTGTGAAAGTCCATTGCTTAGTTTTATCTTTTGCATCATTGTGGAAGCTAGGTTCTGTCCTTTAATTTCCAAGTGTTTACTTTGCTCTTGGTCCATTATGATGGTCAGTGTGTAGAATGGGTTGAAGTATTTCCTATAGAGCAGGTCTTGTGGCAAATTTCTTCAATGTTTGTATATCAGCAAATGATTTGATTTCTCTGTCAATTTTAAAGCTTAGCTTAGCAGGATATAGAATTCTGGGCTGAAAATTATTCTGTTTAAGTAGATTAAAGATAGATGACCATCATCTTCTGGCTTGAAAAGTTTCATTAGAGAAGTCTGCAGTCACCCTGATGGATTTGTCCCTGTAGGTCAACTGGTGCTTACCCCTGGCAGCTTGCAAAATCTTTTCTTTTGTCTTGACTTTGGACAGGTTCATCACAATGTGTCTTGAAGAAGCTCTGTTTGAGTTGAGGTGACCTGGGGTCCAATATCCCTGTGAAAGGAGTGTGTCAGAATCTTTGGTGATAGTTGGGAAATTTTCATTTATAATATTCTCTAGTATGGCTTCCATTCCCCTGGAGCATTCTTCTTCCCCTTTTCAGATACCTATAACTCGTATGTTTGAACACTTCATAAAGTCCCATAATTCTGTCAGTGAACATTCCACTTTCTCTCTCTTTTCTGCCTCTTTAACTATCTGAGTTATCTCAAGAGCTTTGTCTTCTACCTCTGAGATTCTTTCTTCTGCATGGTCTAATCTGTTGTTGATACTTTCTATTACATCTTTAAGTTCCTTAATTGACTGCTTCTGTTCCTTCAGCTCTGCTGTAACCTTTCTATATTCTTCATATTGATCATCTCTTACCTGATTCTGTTTTTGGATTTCCTTTTTGTTATTTTCCACTTTCTCAGCGATTTCCTTCATTGTTTCCTTTATGTCCTTCATTGTTTTCATCATCTGTATTTTAAATTCCCCTTCTTTCATTTCTAGCATTCTTTATAGGTGGAATCCTCTGCAGTAGCTACCTCATGGTCCCTTGTGGGGGTTGCTCTCAACTGGTTTTTCATGTTGCCAGGATTTTTTCTACTTATTCTTCTTCATGAGTGTTTTCTTTTATCTGTTTCCTTGCCCTGGTTTTCCTTTCACTTCCTCTTGCTCTTTAAGTACCATGCCTTTGGCCAAAAGTTTTGATGAGTCCTTTTGATACTGGACCAGAAGGATAAGAAGATTGAAGAGCAAGAAAGGAAGAAATATTTAAAAAGAAAAAGAGAGAGAGAAAGGAGAGGGGATAAGTAAGAGGGAATATTGACAAAAAGAAGAGAGGCACAGAAAGAGGGAAACAGGAGTAATAAAGGTGTGCAGTGGGTACTTTGACCCAATCTTGAAAACCCCCAACCTCTGGGGGTGCTGGGTTGGGTGGTTCCCTTGAGGTCAGCAGCTCTTTGCCAGTCTGTTCAGACGCAATACCCCACCTCCACCAAGTAGAGAGGAAAGACAAAAATACTATAAATCAAACCAAAACTGACAAACAAAAAACTTTATGGGATAAAATTGGGGGGAAAAAAATAAACAATAGGGGGAGAAACAAAAATCTTTACAGGATAAAATTGGGGGGAAGTAAACCAAACAATAGGGGGAGAAACTTAAAAAATTAAGTTCTAATTATTAAAGAAGGCAACAATGGGAAATTACATTTAAAGTAGAAGAATGAAGAAAGAAAAGAAAAAGGGAAAATCTAGAGTGAAAATGTGAAAAAAAAGTGAAATTAAAAGTCAAAACCAAAAACAAAGCAGTGTGTGTATATATGTGTGTGTGTGTGTGTATATATATATATATACATACATACATATAATCTCTTGCTGAATACTGTCTGGGCAGCAGGTGATCTTCTGGGGTATGAGACGTTAATCACAATGCTGTACAAGATGGTAACTGGAGGCCTCAGCTGATTCCTCGAATCCCGTAGGGTGGAGAGCCTAAATCTCTCCTCAGCCCACTTAAAAGACACTTTCAGCTGTTAACCTTGGCTAAGCAGAATCTTTCCCAGGAAAGCACTTGTCACTGGGATCACTCCTGAAGCGGCTGTCTCTTTATCCAGTGTGCCAAAACTGGTCTCACTCAGTGCCCCTGAGGGCCAAGGCTGTAAGGCAGCCCTGTTACTGCCAAACACTGAGATCTCTGCTCTGCCTCTGCATCTCAGTTCCTGCTTTTTGGCTCCTCAGTCACTAGATTTCTCGCCCATGGTCTCCCAGCCGATCCTTGCTCTGCCACCCTGAGGGCGGAGCCTGCAGGGGCAGTTCTCCCACCAGCTATGCTGGCAGCCCACAGCTGCTCCCTTCTGGTTCAGTGGCTCAGTCTGGGGCCCTAGACAATGCTTAAAGTCATCTGCACTCTCACCCAAGTTCTCCCAAGGTAGTTCAACTGAGTGCCCAAGTCCAAAAAAACAAAACAGCCCACAGGTAAGGCTTTTCCTGTTTGCAATACTATAGTTACAACGGCAGTCACTCTTCAACTAATGAATGCACACAACCACTTTCCAGTTTGCCACTGTTCTTGTCCTACTGAGGGGGTCCAGAAGTCTCTTGCTGTCTCCCTGTGTCCCCAAAGGGATGTTTTTGGGCAGATCCCACCAGCCAGAGATGCCTGGAGTCCTCTCTCCCCATTTCACCCCACCTGGAAGCTGTTACTTGGCCACCATCTTGTTCCTCCCCCCAAAACTATAGGCATTTTGATAGTGAAGTAGGTTATGAATCTGCAATATCCACTGTACCACTCTACTGATACTTCATCAGTGTATTCATATTGTTCTCTCTTTATGAGTCATGCGTTCAGCAAACTGGACATATTCATTGGCAGGTTCATTGGCCCACGTCTTTCTCCTTTCATGCAGATTGAAAATGAAATACAAGGAAATCTTTGTTAGTGGTATTGTGATAAAAATAGATGTTTCTTCCTTCCTCCCCAGAAAGCATTTGTGATTACTGGGCTCCTTTTACTTTTTTTTTTTTTTTTTTAAGACAAAGTCTCACTCTGTTGCCCTGGGTAGAGTGCTGTAGCATTATAGCTCATAGCAATCTCTAACTCTGGGGCTCCCAAGCAAGCCTCCTGCCTCAGCCTCCCTAGTAGCTGGGACTATAGGAACCCACCACTGCACCCGCCACCATGCCCGGCTATTTTTTTTTTTTAGAGAAACAGGGTCTCGCTCTGGCTCAGGCTGGTTTCATAACTCCTGAGCTCTCCAACAATCCACTCACCTTGGCCTCCCAGAGTGCTGGGATTACAGGTGTGAGCTACTGCGCCCAGCCTCTATTGGGCTCTCAAAGAAAGAAAAAGAGAAGTTACATGATTGAACCCTATTCGGTAAACACCAATGCTTACACTAACAGGCTTTAATAATAATAGCACTGATAATAGAAGCTCAATTGCAGTGATATCCTCCTTTATATGTGGGTCAAAGGATATCATACTTATGTGCCTACTCTAGTTTTTCATGAAATAAGATGTAAAAATATTTCAAGGATCCAGAGGCAAATTAGAAATATATAGAATATAATTAAGTGCTCTATCACTAATAGTTGGCATAATTAGAATGCGATATGGCTACCTTTATATTTAAAAAGCTTGAACAGTTCTGTCTTGTGAGCTATGAGGTGGTTCCAAATCAAACCTGTGAGCTAGAGCTACTAGTCACAGCCTAAGTCAGTAGGTTCCCTATTGATGTAGCTGGAATCAGACTCTACCGCCATGGGAAAGCAGCTCAATCGGTTTGGCTTTCTCTTTTGGATTGGGCTGTGGCTAGAGTTAATTGGTCATATAAGCAATGTAAATACCATGCCAGCCTCTGCTGAACAGATGTTTGTAAACAGAGTAACTTTTAAGTGCAATACTAATAAATCTTGCTAATCTGCAACTTACACAAGAACCATTCTTTATAGTGTTTGTCAGAAAGATTTACCCCTAACGTCATCCACATGATTCTAAGAGTATTGCAGGCTATACTCACAGCACACAGTAGAGATTGGGACCCGAAAGGGAGTGGGAGTTGAATAATGTACCTGGATGTTACCTTCCCTGGAGAGTTGTTACAAAGGAAAAGGCGCCTCAGCTCCCTCTGGATAGATAGGTGAATTGTCTTCTGGAGAATGATTGGCATTGTCCATTTCTCTCGAGACAGAAATGGAGAAAATGGGTTTCTATTGTATAAATGTTGGTTAGATACAATGAAGAACCTCAGGTTGGAAAACGTATTTAAATCCTGAGATAAGCTTCTAAAGGAATGTTTGAATCTCTCTTCCAGTAAGTCTTTTAACACTACAATTCCCTAGGTGTATGTAAAACACTGGGAAAGGTTTTTTGTTAGCTTGAAGGGTGTTTTAAGAAGAGGACTATTTTTTTTAAAGCTTCTTTCTATCCCTTATCCCAAAAGATCGTATCTCTTGGGCAGCAGCCCTATTCTCGAGATCTTGAGATTCTAGAATTTTTTCACTGTTGATAATTTTGGCTTTATTTGGCAAATTAAAGATTTAAACATGGAGTTCTCTTTATATTCTGCATTTCATTTAACTTTTATTTTTCTTTTCCTATGACATTGAAACACAGGTTTGTCTCCTAAGATTCTGTACTTTGCATGCCTCTGCTATTTTTCATTTGTTAATCCATTTCTTTATCTACAGAGCAGTTATCAAACATCTCTACCATGGTACATATTGAGAAGTGTCTCTTATAAAAGTCAGCATAACAAAATGAAAAAGGCACAGGCTTTGAAATTTTAAAAAAGATGATGTTTTTACATCAGTTTATTTACTGTAAGTTATATCTCAACTGTACTTATCTTCAGCTGTTTTTTCCCCAAATGCAAAATGGCTATAATAACACATACATGAGATTTCTCAGCAAGAATACTCTAAGGTTTAAGAGTTTCAGAATTTCAATCCTTGTTGCACCACCTGAGTACCTTGGGCAAGTCATTTAACTTTTTTTTCTTTTTAAATCACTCTTACTCTATTGCCCTGAGTAGTCCTAGCTCACAGCAGCCTCAAACTTTGGAGCCCAAGTGATCCTCCTGCCTCACCCTCCCCAGTAGCAGGGAATATAAAAGCCAGCCACCAAACCCGGCTAGTTTTTCCATTTTTAGTAGAGACAGGGTTTTACTTTTGCTCGGGCTGGTCTCCATCTCCTGTGCTCAGATGATCCTTCCTCCTCTGCTTCCCTGAGTGCTGGGATTATAGACATCAACCACCATGTCCAGCCCATTTAACTTTTCTAAGTATGTTTTCTCTTATATGAAATGTGAATATTATCTACTTAGTAGAATTGTTAAAATTAAATGAAATATTAGAACACAGCGCTTAATAAAGCACCTAGCAAATAGTGTTCAATAAATTAGAGTTTTTATTTTGTTGTGGAGTATAAATAAGACAAACTGCAACCCAGGTAATGTTTTGGGTGCTGATTTTTTTTTCTTAAAAAGAAGGTAAAATAAAAGTTTTGTCCAAGAAGTTTACTTAGAAGAGTTCGGGAAATTTCCATTTCATTGTTCTGTAATATAGTCTCAGAATGAATCTTGTTTAACAAGTTTGGATGGGGTGTGAGAGAGTTATTTTTTAAAATCATAGGAGCTGAAGAAAGGTGGGGTATACTGTGGTATTCTTGTTTTGGAAATGTCTTAAACACAGAGTTTATAGAGCTGCATTGATTTTCATGTACTTTCAAGCAGTTCCAATGGAAATTTGGCCTAGGGGAAATCCTCATTCCTTTAAGCTGTTTGTTTTTATTCTAATTCATTAGTATATTGGGAAGCTAGATCTTTAATAATCATAAAGACATGCTTTGTTTGCTCAGACAAAACAGACACGAAGCACTCACATACGTCTGTTATACACATTATCTTTTTTAAAATTTCAAAGCCTGTTGCTCTTGGGTATGGGGATGCTGGGGATTAGAAGTTGAAATGAACTTCACAGAGCGGGGAGTTATCTATTACACATTGGAGTAAGAGGGAGAGAAAGATCAAAACTTTTATCAGTGGACAAGTTTAGGCTTGGGGTTCTAATCCCTATTTCAGATAACGGTGAAAGAATAGTATTTTAATTATTAAATTAAAATTTAGGTGACAATTTTGAAGGGAAAAAATGACTACTTAAATTACAAAAATCAGTGTTCTTTCTAACTCCTATAATGTTCACCATTTGGGAGTCATACTCGTAAGAAAACAATGTGTAATTCTAAAAGTATCTCTTTACATTCTTTCTTTTTTTTTTTTTTTCTTTGAGACAGAGTCTCACTCTGTCACCCTGGGTAGAGTGCCATAGGATCATCATAGCTCACAGCGACCTCAAACTTCTGGCCTCAAGCAATCCTCCTGGCTTAGCCTCCTAAGTAGCTGGGACTACAGGTGCCCAGCATCATGTCCTGCTAGTTTTTTTTATTCTTAATAGAGACAGGGTCTTGCTCTTGCTCAGGCTGGTCTTAAGCTCCTGAGCTCAAGGGATCCTCTGCCCTCGGCTTCCCAGTGTGCTGGATTACAGGTGTGAGCCACTGCACCTGACTTCTTTTTACATTCTTACTCAAATTTTATTTATCATTCCCCCAGAACAAGTGCCTATAGGGTACCACATTATGCCCTCAAATGACTGTTCTGGGAGGCATTTGTCCCCCTATCAGTAGGTGAAGAAGGAAAGGTCTCTGCTAGGACCCTGACCAGGACAGAGACATTGACTGGTGAGGCTTAAGTGTCAGGCCCCTCACTGGCACAATGCCTCTGTAAGCTTTTAGTAGGGGTTGCCCATGGCTTGCAGGGTCATATGTTAATATTAAATTTGAAAATCACTTATGATTTGTCTTCCGTATCTTTCAACTCCAGCTTCCCTCCACCACACTTTTCCAGCCACGCTGGGGTCGTTATGGGCATGCTGAGAACTCAGCTCAGATGCATTTGATTGGGAGCACATTGAGTTTATTGGGATATGTTTAAGGTGTGAAATCATTTCTGTCTGCAGTCATTGCCAGAATCTATAAATAACTCAAGCAAATCAACCAGAAAAGAGCAGACAACCCCATTAATCAGTGGGCAAGAGACATGAACAGAACCTTTTCCCAAGAGGACAGACCAAAGGCCAATAGATATATGTCGCCTAGTGACAGGATCACAGGTTATATGAAGAAGACATTGTCCTATCAATCTCTGCACCAGAATAGGTATTAGAGGAGAAGTAAACTTGAGTTTTCACAAGCTAGTCTGTGGAAAATAGTTCTTGTTATCAAGTACTTAAAATGCCTAATCAATATGGAAGTTTTCTACTATCAAAAATATACTTGATATGAGATATCACCTAACCCAGTGAGAACAGCCCACATCACAAAGTCCCAAAGCTGCAGATGCTGACATGGAGGTGGAGTGAAGGGAACACTTTTATACTATTGGTAGGACTCCAAACTAATACAGTCTCTTTGGAAAGAAGTATGGAAAATCTTCGAAGAACTCAAATTAGACTTTCCATTTGATCCTGCAATTCCATTACTAGGCATCTACCTAGAAGAAAAAAAGGACATCATGACTAAATGTTTATTACAGCTCAATTTACAGTTGCCAAGACATGGAAACAACTTAAATGCCCATCAACTCAGGAATGGATTAACAAACTGTGGTATATGTATGCCATGGAATACTTTTCAGCCATAAGAAAAGGTAGAGAATTTACATCTTTTGTGTTAACCTGGATGGAGTTGAAACACATTCTTCTTATTAAAACATCACAAGAATGGAAAAGCAAGTATCCAGTGTACTCGGTATTAATGTGAAGCTAATAGACAATGCAATACATACCCACGTAGGAGAAAAACTCAATTCAATTCATGTTGGGGGGTGGGAGAGCAACGGAGAGGAGAGAGATTGGAGAACTCCCACCTAACGGTCACAACATAAGAGTACATGGTGCACCTCTGGGGAGCAGGACACAATTACAACAGGGACTTTACCTAACAAATGAAAACATTGTAACCTAGTTGTTTGTACACAAACATTAACCTGAAAAAAAATTCATTTAAAAATACATACATTAAAATATATTTTAAAAAATATACTTGATAATAGAACTTACACAGCTATAAACATGCTTTGATTTTTTTTTTCTTTTTGATGAATATTGCTGCTCTGAGGAATGCATCAGAATTCATACATTTGTAGGGCCAAAATCTGTATGTGCTGCAAATACTGAGCTCCTCAGCATGTGATGTCACATGTATTATGCATCTCAGTATATGAATCCACCAGGGAGAAATTTCATGTTGATATGACATGAAATACTAACATCAACAAAGATAACATAAACTCAAAATACCCATTCTCTGTTAGGACATCACAACAAAGCAGTTAATGAATATCATCAATTCTAATAAGATTTATGATCACTTATAATGCAATGAAAATGTCTTCCCAAATTTGATAGCAGTGCCAGAAATTAACATGACACTGTCAATAAAAATTTTGAAGCCAAATTAAACTTTTTCTAAACTACCAACTAATGAAAACCATATTAAACTATCACTTTGAATAAAGACTGAATTGTCTTTCTTTTCTCTCTACAGAATATGTTACAAAAATCATTGTCAAATAAAGAGGCAATCAAACAGTAAATTATAGCCAAAAAAGGGGAGAAAATGTTAGAGACGTGTCAGGCACTCAATTGATAAAAATACTATGTGCTTTTCTTCTATTTGTGTAGCAGCCTCATTTTGCCATCAGATCTTGGGACATATCAAACAAAAGCATACACTAGGGAAATGAATTCCTATTTAATAAATGGGGCTGGTAGAACTCATTAGTCACATGGGAAAGACTGAAACTGGACCTGCACCTCTCACCACTTAGAAAAATTAACTCACTTTGGATAAATGATTTAAATCTACTCATGAAACTATAACAACTCTTGAACATGTGGGAAAAACTGTTAACAGTATAAACCTTGGGAAATTAGTCATGAAGAAGACCCCATTGGCAATCATAGCAACATCAAAAAATAAATAAATGGGACATGATCAAGTTAAACAACTTCTGTACGGCTAAAGACACAATCAACAAAGCAACTTGCAGAATGGCAAGAGATAGTCACATGTCAAAAATCTGACAAAAGGCAGAATCTACAAAGAACTCAAGCAAATCAACCAGAAAAGACCAGACGACCCCATTAATCAATGGGCAAGAGACATGAACAGAACCATTTCCCAAGAGGACAGACCAATGGCCAACAAACATAGGAAAAGTACTCATTGTCCCTAATCACCAGATAAATGCAAATGAAAGCCACTCTGAGATAGCACCTAACCCCAGTGAGAATAGCCCATGTAACAAGGCTTCTAAGCTGCAGCTGCTGGCATGGATGCAGAGAGAGGATATTGATGCACTGTTGGTGGGAGTGCAAAGGAGTATGGCCTTTTTGGAAAGAAGTATGGAAAATCCTCAAAGAACTGAAAGAAAACCTTCCATTTGAACCCACAATCCCATTAGTAGGTATCTATCTGGAAGAAAAAACAATCATAAGGACATTTGCACTGGAATGTTTCAGTAGCTCAATTCAGAGTCACAAAGATGTGGAAACAACCCAAGTGCCCATCAACCAATGAATGGATTAATAAACTGGTATATTTACACCGTGGAGCGCTATTTAGCCATGAAAAAGACAGAGACTTTGCATCTATGCTATTAGCCTGGGTGGATTTGAAGAACATTCTCCTGAAGTAAAGTATCTCAAGAATGGAAAATCACACATCCATATACTTGATACTAAGTCAAAACTACTAAATTAACAACTATAAGCCTACATAGGAGAAAAACACAATTACATTCAAGAAGGTATGAGGAGGTTCTGTAAGTTCCCACCTAGAGTGTACAGTGGAGAGGTATATGGGACACTTCTGGATGAAGGACTCAACTTCAACATTACCATAGAAGTGCAAGCAATATAATCTAATATGTACACTCATATTAACCTGAAATAAACAATATAACCGATTCTCATAAACCGGACATGCACCACATGTATGTATCGGTACAGTAGGCCTAGTTCCTTAGGTTGACTGCCTCCATGTGTTGACCAGTCTGGTACAGTCCCTTGAGTGGTCACCTTACATAGGTTCTACTGTATGTGCGATTAATAACCCTGATTCTTTTCCTTTGTGATTGTCTTAAATTCCCACCATGAACTTAGTGGTTTGCTAAGTAGATTTTTTAACTCGCAAAATAATTAACTAGTTGCTCTGTCTTGAGAAATCAACTTATAATTTTTATCACAAGGAAACTTTTGAATCATTACTTAGAATTAAAGTTATATGGAAGGACAGAATTTCAAAATGTGAATGTATTCATGCCTGTGATTTCCATTTTTCTTCCTTAAGCCACATTACTCATCTTAAGCCAGTTTAAATTGTTTTTTAAAAGTTTATTGAGAAGTGTTATTTGAATAAAGCCAACTAATTTGTAACTTAAGGTTGGAATATATTGTTTCATTAAAAGTTTCCCATCTTGGCGGTGCCTGTGGCTCAGTGAGTAGGGCGCCAGTCCCATATGCCGGAGGTGGTGGGTTCAAACCCAACCCTGGCCAAAAACGGCAAAAAAAAAAAAAAAAAAAAGTTTCCCATCTTGTTCCTTTACTAATATACTAGAGTTTTTCAATTTGTAACACCTCACTGACATTTTTTATAAACCATCTAAGATTTTAATTACCACCAAAACCTAGTATACAGGAGGTTTTAAAACTCAGTTGACTGGATATAGAATTTAACCAGAATTAAAGATGGAAAATGATCTTTTCAATTCTTACCAAGTTCATCAGAAGCCTTTTATTGAAAAGTTTAGATGCAAGGTTTTTGGGAATGAAACTAGTTTGCAGAATATGTTGTCAGCTGTTTCACAACCTTAGCAAGGATGTAGGCAAATATTTGAACTATCTCAGATTTTAAAGATGGCATATTCTTTCTAAAACTTAAACCTGGTAACTGTAGAATGCCAGGCAGGCATCTAAGGAAATGGTAATATGGTATTTATGTAATTTTTCATATGTGCTGAGGTCTTTATTACTCTGATGGAATAAATAAAAAATCAGAACTGTGTATTTAGTATAATGTAAGGGTAGAAAAATGAAGTTATCTGATTTTGAGAAATATTATTAGTCCTTCCCACATGGCACATTAATATCCTTTCAATGGTAGAATTTATCTTTGTGTTTCTTGAATATGATAAGTTGCCCATAGCCTCCTCTTATCTTAAAACAGTTCCTTTTCCACCTCCTTATTTTTCAAAGACAAGTTTGTTTATGGCATTTGTCAGTGATTCTTACCCATTCATATTTAACATAGTCACAGATTGTGGTGGGACTGGAGCCAGTTTTTTTCCTACTACTCTTATTCAGGGTAAGTTCAATGATGCTATCCTTTCTGAGTTCCTCTTTAATGAAGTTGGAAACCAGCTGTCTGAAATAGACTATCATTTCTGGGATTTAACAGGCATGTGCCGTGGATAATGTAAGGGGCAGTCGAAGGTGGTTCATGAATAGGAATACTTTGCCAGCAGCTTCTCTGTTAAACCCTGCTGCTTGAAGAAAATTAATAAATAATTATGTTTGGGGGGAACCCACTATATCCAAATGTGATGTAATGTCTTCCTTTTAGTTTAATTTTTCCTATATACCAAATTAGGTTTTAGAGCAATCTACATTGCAAATCGGTCAGTTTGCATTAAAGCAAGTCTACTTGTTCTGATTTGTCAAAACTCTTTTTTAAAAAAGTCTTTAACATTAAGCATGGGTGGGTAGGCACATCTGCTTAGGGAGTGCGCTGGCAGCCCCATCACTTAACACAGGAGACAGGTTACAGCTGTCTAATTGTCTTAGTGCTGAATGGTTATCATTCTATCCAAAATTAATATTTATATGTGTGTGCATGGAAAGCGTGTGGTTAAACATAAGTGATCTAATTGTGAATTAATGGCATTAGGTATTCATTAATTAGTTCCCCCGTGAAGAATGGGGTGTAAAATAATGCTTTTCACATACAGTCTAACTCTGGGCTTTGAAGATAAGACCCCATTAGTGGTTATTATGAATGTGAGTAGTCATTCCCAATACATTGGTATAGGCAGAGAAAACAAATCCCCATATAAGCTGCCATAAAAAGCAAAGAGAAAACTTTCTGTGTGGTTATTTTACATACCCTTTCTTGCCCCCCAAAGCATTATTCTCTAAATTGTGACCAGCATAAAAACAAACTACATTAGCAAAGTATAGATACACAGTCATGAGCACGTGTGCACACACCACCCTCAGGGAATGAAAAGCATCATCCCAACCAAGGGTGTGCTTCCTCCTGGCTGTAGGAATGGTGCCACATGGCTGATACCATCCTGCTATGAGAGTTAGCAGTGTATCTCCCATCTGCTCGGATTTCATGATGAAAAGGGGAGTGAAATGTTTTTCAGCAAAATCACAATATAAAAATATGCATGTCTTATTTTCCAAATAGTTAATATAAAAGTGACTTGTAGTTTAGAATTTGTGAGATTACAGGGATATTTATGTGGATAGGTACACTCCTGTAGAAAATAGTAACCTGCCTTACTCAAATAAGATTACCAAAGAAGGAACACAAAATACACAAGGGCAAATTGTGATGGGCTCTTTATTCCAAAAAGTGAAATCACTTATTGATTGGGAATTGCTCATCTAACCAGCAGGGGGCTTATGGGAAACAAGAGGAAAACTTGACATAAAAATGGCGTTGTTCCCACTCTGGGAATGGGTCAGATCATATAAGAAATAGTCCCATCAAAAGAGTGTATTTGGGGGAGGTGGAGAATGAGGAAGTATGACTGGGGCAGAATGAATAGACCTCATGGCTTCTGAAAGCAAATCCTTGCCAATCCCATATGTATTTGCTCAAAGTCAGCCTTTCTTCCTTTTGTCACGGTCTTTTTTTCCTCTAGCCCATCTGTCTCTGAGCTAGAGTGCCATGGTCTCAGCCTAGTTCACAGCAACATCAAACTCCTGGGCTCCAGCAATCCTGCCTCAGCCTCCAAAGTAGCTGGGACTACATTACATCTGCCCACCACAATACCCAGATAATTTTCCTATTTTTAGTAGAGGTGGGGTCTCTACTTAGGCTGGTCTTACACTCCTGGTGTCAAGTGGTCCTCCCGCCTTGACCTCCCAGTGTGCTGGGATTACAGGCGTGAGCTACCACACTTGGCCTCTTCATAGTCTCATAAATGATACCAGTTACCTCCTTTTAAACAATACACTATTTTTTTTAATAATATGAACTACTACACACAAGATCTAATAGTTATTGAATTTTACCATGTACCAAGTTACAGTGCAAAGTTCTCTCCATACGTTGTTTATGGACTCCTCAACTGCAGCCTTATCAGGTGGAAGCTATTGAAATCTCCACTGGGGAGACCAAGTCCCAGAGAGGTTACTTTTCTGTGGTGCAACAAAACCAGACTCCAACCCACATGACCAATTTCCAAATGATTTCTTAAGCACTAGATTATTTTTTACTCATTTTGCCATGTTTGTGTATGGTGAAATAAGAGGAAAATTAGTTGTTTCTGTGATAAGAGATAAATAAATATCTATGTCCCTGTCACAAAAGATTTGTCATAGAAACTGATACAACAACAGTGACACCAAGGATGTCTTAATAATCAAAAGCCCCTTTTGTTTGTGTTTCAGGAAAACTTAAAGTGGAGCTAAAAACTGAACTGATAGTTTGCCAAAATAGAAAATAATAATTATGGCTCAGCACCTGTGGCTCAAGCGGCTAAGGCACCAGCCACACACGCCTGAGCTGGTGGATTCAAATCCAGCCCAGGCCCTCAAAACAACAATGATGGCTGCAACCAAAAAAATAGCTAGGCGTTGTGGCGGGCGCCTATAGTCCCAGGTACTTGGGAGGCGGAGGCAGGAGAATCCCTTGAGCCCAGGATTGGAAGTTGCTGTGAGCTCCATGTGATGCCATGGCACTCTACCCAGGGCAACAGCTTGAGTCTCTGTCTCAAAAATAAAAAAATAAAAATAACAATTATGCCAACCAAAAATTTCACAGTTTATGCTGTGAAGGATTTAAGAACATTGTAAACTATTGAAAACTCTACATAACCGCCTTCCAAAATTTAAATTTCTGTCTAGTTTTTTCATTAACTGAAATTAGGCTGCATTCTATGCACAGACATTGGTCACTAAAAAACAGTCATTGAAGGTCAGGCACAGTGGCTCATGCCTGTAATCCCAACACTCTGGGAGGCCAACGTGGAGGACCACTTGAGGCCAGGAGTTCAAGACCACCTTAAGCAAAGCAAGACCTACCTTTACTAAAAATAGAAAAATTATCTGGAGATTGTGGCAAGCGCCTGTAGTCCCAGCTACTTTGGAAGCTAAGGCAAGAGGATCACTTAAAACTGGAAGTTGAGGTTGCTATGAGTGAGCTATGATGCCATAGTACTCTACCCAGGGTGACAGAGTGAGACTCTTGTCTAAAAAAAAAAACAACTGAAAATAGATAGATACCAGCATTAGCTCGTGGAAAAAAAACTCAGAAAAATGTAGTCCCAAGACACAAGTAATAAACATGTATGTGTACTCTCTCACACCCACAAATACAGAAAAATTTTCTTCCAAAAGAGCCCATTTGTCTAACTTCATAAAGTAAATTACAGTTTTCCTAGGTGAGTTGAAAGGATTATTTTTTTCCATATGACTTCAGGAAGACTGAAAAGAGAAAGACCCATTATGTTTACATACTTACATATTTATAAGTTTTAGTCTGTAAATTTTTCTTAAATATTAAATTTCTTTTTTTTTTTTTTTTTTGTTAGAGACAGAGTCTAAGTTTGTCCCCCTCGGTAGAGTGTCATGGCATCACAGCTCACAGCAACCTCCGACTCTTGGGCTTAGGCAATTCTCTTGCCTCAGCCTCCCGAGGAGCTGGGGCCACAGGTGCCCACCCCAACGCCTGGCTATTTTTGTTGCAGTTTGGCCAGGGCCAGGTTTGAACCCACCAACCTCTGTATATGGGGCCAGCGCCCTGACTGAGCCCCAGGCGCTACCCAATATTAAATTTCTTGAGCAGAAAAAGGTAATGATTACAGACAAGAAATTATTATACCCATTGGTATTGGCCAAATCAGTAGATCATTAAGGGTCCTAGAGATTGAATGTGTTAGCACTATACAAAGACCCACTCCAATAATTCCTCTAACCAAATTCATTTGTCAAAACCTTAAATAGCCAGATACTTCATATTATAGCTTTATTATAAGTGGGGCACAGTGGCTTGCATCTATAATCCCACCACTCTGGGAGGCCAATGAGGGTGAATCTCTTGAGCTTAGAAGTTCAAGACCAGCCTGAGCAAGAGTAACACCCATCTCTACTAAAAATAGAAAAACTAACCAGGCGTGGTGGTGGATGCCTGTAGTCCCAGCTACTGGGGAGGCTGAGGCAGGAGGATCACTTGAGTCCAGAAGTTTGGGATTGCTGTGAGCTGTGACAGCATGACACTCTACCCAATGAGACTCTTGTCTCAAAAATAATAATAACCGCATTATTTTGTATTTATTAATGGGAAGAGCAGTCTCTGGTTAGTTTCATTCCTAAGTCAGCATACTAAAATATACCTGATTTTCTTTTTTTAGTCTAGGAAATCTGAAAATGTGTTTTTGCATATGTCATGCAATAGACTCAACAGTGGGAGTTAAAACTACAGCAGACGCATCACACATGCGTTCATGTGTGTGGTTCAGTGGATGAAATCATGCTGTATGCAAAGACTACCACAAACCTCACATGTGACACCACAAACGATAGCATCTCTTTGCATAGCCTGTTCATAACGTTGGCCAGCCTACCATTTGCATTTCGAGTGCACCACTGTTGATTTCATTGCGTATGTGTAAGTGTACAGCAAGGCATAAAATTCTAAACCAAAGAAAAGTACCAAATGCTGTTCTTCTGGTTGTCTGTACACCTGTGGCTTTATAATGGCATATTTTCAGTAGTGCTGTCTTTATAAAATGTGGTTTATCTCAAAGCACCTTTCCCTTAGAATCTGGATTTTTTTTCAGGGCTGACTTAAATCAGGAAAAATATTATTTCACTCATTTGGAATGTCTCGCTATAAATGACATTCCAAACTAAAGTGTGGCGTTTTGCTTGAGTAGATGCGTGGAAGAAGCAAAGTATTTATTTACCCAGATAATTTTTTTTTTTTTTTGGCTGGGGCTGGGTTTGAACCCACCGCCTCCAGTATATGGGGCCGGCACCCTACTCCTTACAGCCACAGGCGCCGTCCTACCCAGATAATTTTTTATACCAAATTTGCAAACTGTAAAAGCAATATGCAAATTTTCAAAAACAATGTATCTATTTGAAGTGAGCTTTCCCAGAAAAAAATAAAAGCAGTGCCAATTTTTGGAGGAGCAAATGCTTTTTAAAACACATGTGTGCCTACACATACCCAATTTTTTTGTTTGTTTACTGACACTATCTCACTAGTTGTGAAAAACTCAAATTAATTGACTTTTCTAAATAGGATAGAATTTTTTTTTGTTTTACCCTAATCCGCCCTAATCTTAGAATTCTGTCGTGAGGGAGAACGCATCTTAAGAGTCCTGAATAAATTCTTAAGAACATAAAATTGTTTTATGGCATTTAAAATGATGTCACCGTCATAATCTTTTCTGATATGGTAATCAGTAATAAAACAGTACAGTGAGTACCAATTAAGAAGCATCAAACCAATGGGTATGCAGCTTGCACACTGATTTAAACAGTTGCTAGTGGGAATAAATGAGTTTAATATGTAGTTATTTGCAGACTAGCTTTTCTGTCATTCTACAGGAACCGGTCTGTGAATAATCTAAAATTGATACCTACTTGCAACTTTAATGAGATACTAATGTGAATCATTTTTTAAAGTCCGTGTTATAAAGTAGCATGAACCACACAATACTAGATGAAAGTCTGTCCTTAGCTCCAAAGATGAAGCAGTAATCTCCCTAGTGAAGACTGTGTCTGTATTCTACTATGCATTCATCTAACTGAATTCTTTTCTAAAGACAGGCCCCTAAGATTTTAATGTAATTAAACCTAGAAATATTCCCAGCATTCTGGATTCTGTGTTATTCACCTGTGTCTAACTATACCCAATTCAGTAGTCCAGTGAAAATAACTGGACTGTTTCATATGCTCCAACCAAGAATATTGTCAACAGCAGGAGCAGCATAGTTTATAGACAGCCACACCCATCAGCAAGTGTGCATGCCCAGTCAGACCAATTGTGTTTTACCCTTGTGAGCTGCCTAGTATATATGTAACCAAGTTGGCCAGCTTTTGTATCAGTGTCAGTTTGATGGTGAAAAGAAAGCAAATTTAGAATTCATCTTATTCCGTGAAGACCAATAGATATCCCAGTTCTTCCACAGAACAGGCACATGTATCCCTTTGACCTCATTTATAAAGTAGCAGCCTTCTTCGGAACTACTACTCAGCAGATATTTCTCATACAACACTTACACATCAACAAAACTGCTTGTCTTCTGTTGGCAGGTCAGAAGTAGTTTGTTTTTTAAAAACTCACTTGTTTCTAATTTACCTGGGTTTTATCCCGACTTTCACTATCATGCCAACTGGTTCTTCCAAACTTAACAGGTTGCAGCAGTTCTTATCATAAACCTTGCTTTAGCTTGCAAGGCTATGACACACACAGATTATTAAAAAAAATTTTTTATAATTGTATTAAATCATAATTGTGTACATTGGTGCAATCATGGGGCACAATGTGCTGACTTCATATACAATCTGAAATATTTTGATGGTACTGTTAAACATAGCCTTCATGGCATTTTTTTAATCACTATATGAAGACATTGATATTCTACGTTTAATAAGTTTCACCAGTACCCTACTAAGATGCACCAGATTATTAATATTTTAAACTAGTTTGGATTTTAATCTTCCTGGTTTCTCCCTGTAGTTGTCTATGTTGAACTGAGGATTTCTGCATTTCTGGGGTCTGATTTTTTTTCATTCAATTCATTGGCCAATCCAAAAACAGATGAGGCTTCCAGTCAACTTTACATTGGATATACAATTGTGGTTCTTCTGAGTTGTAAATATAACTTATTTATTAAGAATATGGACTTTGAGAGACATGCTGTATAACATAGTATCTATAGATTACAATAAGGCATTGTACACTTAAACATTTGTTAAGAAAATAGATCTCACATTAAGTCTTATGCACCTGCCCCCCCAAAACCAAACCAAGTAAGAAACACAAGGAAACTTTTGGAGGTGACAGATATATTTAGTACACCAATTTTAGTGATGATAACACAAGTATATGCATGTGTTCAAGCACACCACATTGTGCGCATTATGTGCAGTTTTTTTGTGTGCCAATTTTGCCTCAATAAATCTGGCAGCAGGGGAGGGGAGGGAAAGAATATGGACTTCGATATCAAACTGCCTGGTTGGAGTAGTCAGACTTTCCCATTTATTAGTATTTTGATCTTCAATTTTGGCTTTCCCACTTGTTAGCATTTTGATCTTCAGAAAATTATGAAATCTCCTATGACTAAATTTCCTCATTTATGAAGTAGGGAATATCATAATGGCATGGCTTAGCAGCTTTCAGCACACAGTAATAGTAGTAGTTATTGTTAATATTAGTGTATAGAGTTAAAATATAGAGGGTGAGGGAAGAAGAGCAGATGAGTGAGGGGGAGGGTGTTGTATTATGATTAGGTATTGCCTACTTTTTGCTTCTTTCTTAAAAGGTAGCATGTATGTTATTTATTAAATTTCTTTAGAAGCCCCAAATACATGTAGGTCATACTAAGATCACCACAAGTACATTTAATCATTTTATGTAATAGGTCTCCACTATGAGACCGGGTACAGTGCTCAGGCCTATAACCCCAGCACTCTGGAAGGCCGAGGAGTGGGGATCCCTTGAGCTCAGGAGTTCAAGACCAGCCTGAGCAAGAGTGAGACCCCGTCTCTACTAAAAATAGAAAAACTGAGGCAAGAGGATCTCTTGAACTATGAGGTTGCTGTGAACTATGTCACCACAGCACTCTACCCATGGTGACAGAGTGAGAGTCCTTCGCAAAAGGTTAGGTGGTGAGAATACAGCGTTAGCATGGGCCTAAAGCTTACCCTTCTAATGGGAAAGTTTTACAACATGAAGTCACTTATGTCTGTCAAGTTCATTAGAGCCTGCATTTGTGTGGCATTTCTTAGCAGGAATGAGTTGATCATAGCTAGTTCTTAATTCTCCTTTCCTTTTACATGTACTCTGATGTTACATACTCTGAGAATTCATCTCTGAGAAGTATTTGGTGGGGGGGGGGAGAATGAGGTAACAGGAAATGGAGGGGAAAGGGCTGCCCATAATTTCAATAAATAAGCAGATGGGGCAGCAGGATGCGGAAAACAATTTCCAAAAAGATGGATGTTCTTCATCCCTACACTGCACATATGAGCAAGGTCTCTCCTGAGAGGCCTCAGCACAGGTCCATGACTGAGGCAAGAGCAAGTCATTGTTTGTGACCACCTCTAGCCATCGTCTTCAAAGTACTGAGGGGAAATATGGTGAATGACGGCCTAAACAAGAGAATGCAGGGGGAATGTGTGGTAGAGCAGTCATGTGCTTTGCTGAGAGTGAAAGTTTATGGGGTAATTATAAAAATATTTTGGATGAGCCAAATTATCCCTCTACATCCAAAATTTCTATGAAGTCTTTCTCCACCTATACCAGCAAGTAGACAGGGACCTCCAGGGCACAGGCTTGAACCCTGAGCAATTATTTCATTTGCTATGTTCAGGGACAACTAGGTCTTTGAATAAATTTGGGAAGAGACTCAGTTAAGGCCATGAATTAGCCTTGGCATTAAAGCAGATCTGCCACACGCTTCCCCCAAAAGCGCTGTGCAGAAGACATCTAAAAAAGGGTGGTACTACCCTACAGTGTAGGGGAAAGAAGCATCGAGTTAAATTCTTATTAGATGGGAATGATTGCATAACCCTTCTGAGTTCATTTCGTCTGCTTTTTTTTCCCCTCTTCTTACTGAAGAAAGAAAAAAAATATGTCTCTAAAGAGAAGGCATCGTGACATCATTAGGAACAAGCTCTGAAGCCAGACGACTAGATCCCTGCTTGTGACCTTAAGCAAATTCATCTCTCCTCTTCTCAGAGTCTTCATCTGTGTTTACTCTCTCAACTTGACCATTGTGTGTAGCACACAGTAAGCTTTTATTATCATCTTTAGGGTACGAGGCTGGGAGCAGCGATGCTTCCTGTCTGTCCCTGGAGCATCTTGAACTAGGAGCAAGAGGCCTGGGCCAGGGCTAGAAATTTGAGAGTCCTTAGCACATCAGGCAGATGTTCATAATCTGTATGTTACACAAGTAGAACTCATGGGAGAGTGGAAATCATAGGCAGCGTTTTGTGTTTTTGTATGTGCATTCTGCTGGGCAGAGAATCCAGAACTTTCACCAGTTCGCTCAGAGATCTGAGACCCAAGAAGATTACAAATAGCCATCAAATAGAGAAGGTAATACTCGCCCCATATGTGCAACGTGGGTCTTACAAGGTAAATAATTGACTCTCCAGGGAAAGTATTTTATGAATACATTTTACTGGAGGAAAGCATTTTATAGGGCTCCATTTTATACATCTAACACCCATTTCTAGAAAGATTTTACTTTATGAAACAAATTCGAATCTTCTCAGTAGATCAAATAGGAATGACTTTCCTTTATCCTTCAGTGTCAGAACATGCTTGTTCATTTTCAAAATAATTTTCTTACCATCTAATGTATATTTCAGCAATTATTAGGTGTATTAATTTTTAAATATGCTATATTGTTTTTACAATTATTATTCCTAATGGCTTCTTGCAACATGCCCATGTTTTTCTGATTATTTCCTGTGGAAACTTATGTGATACTTTCATTATTGCAATTCTAACTTTTATTAATTATTTAACCTTGTGTGCTGACATCACCTTTTCACTCCTTCATAATTCAGAACCAGCCTTTTGTGATATTGTCAGAAATTTTACTCCTTAATATATAATCAGAGTTTTTCCCTTTTCTTAGTTTGAGGCTATCAGCCTCATAGTTATTCTCTATTACATAAAAATGCAAATGACAAATCTTGGTATCTGTTTCTTAGATTTTTTTCTCATGTTTGGTTTTTACCTTTCTGCCAAACTTGTGTCAAGTATTTCTAATAATTAAAGCTAATAATTGTTACTATTAACCTGTAACATATTTTAAATGTATTTTCTACTTCCAGCTCCACTTAGTTCTTGTGACCCAATGACAAACCGACCTTGACCTTAAATCAATCCATTGTTTTCCACAATTGGTTCTGTGGGATGGGCTGATTAGAAATAATTTAGTTCTTACTTAAAACTGCTAACTTTGATCAGAATTATTTTGTGTTCTTTGTTTTTGTTGTGTTAACTGAAGCAGACCTGATATAAAAGCAAATAGGTTTATTTTCCAACTGTGGTCAGTGTTACTAATTAATTTTTGTAAACTAAGAATTCCCTCAGAAAAGCCACCTTACATGATTCCGAAACTCCAGAACTTTTAATGGTCCTTGTTTTTTGTTTTTTGTTTTTTGTAGAGACAGAGTCTCACTTTATCGCCCTCTCGCCCTCGGTAGAGTACTGTGGCGTCACACAGCTCACAGCAACCTCCAACTCCTGGGCTTAGGCGATTCTCTTGCCTCAGCCTCCCGAGTAGCTGGGACTACAGGTGCCCACCACAACGCCCGGCTGTTTTCCTGTTTTTACAATTCAGCTGAGGCCGGGTTTGAACCCGCCACCTTCGACATAGGGGGCTGGCGCCCTACTGGATGAGCCACAGGTGCCGCCCAGTCCTTGTTTATGTTCAAATCATCAGTTAAGCTATTATGGGGCTTGATTATGAAATATTTAGAAGAAATTACATAGTGATATTATGCAAGAATACATTTTTGTTTTTTTTTTAATGAATTAATTTTATTAACATAATTTCAGAATAAACCTAATGCTATTTCTTCTCCACCTTAGTTTTCTCTGCAATATGTTGGCAGTTAACTATAAACATGTTTCTTTTTAAATGCAATTCAGAAGCCTCCAATAGAATCCTGTGGCAGAGTGGCAAAGCCTTTTGTACATACAGTACAGATGTGTCAAACATTTACAGTTTCGTTTACACGCACAACAGAACTTCCACACCTGAGCAGGTCAACTGAAAGTTACCTTTTAAATCATTCTGTTAACAGAGTTCTACCGCTTGGCGTGTGTCAGTAATGAAAAATAATCAACATAAGCATCTCTGAAAAGCAATTTCAGATCATTAAAGATGTATGAATTTTTAAAAAGCAAGAAGATTTGTGACTTATTAAGAATATTGTTAGGTCTCTAAATTGAGAGAGGCATTTATGGTTCTGTTCAGTAGGAAAAGTGTGGCCTAATTGTAACCTCCTGAAAGACAGAGTCAGGCGTAATCCCAACTGTCCCTGCAAACCTGTGACAAACAAAGCCTATTCCAGCCGACTTCTGAAAAGCAAGCAGATGTTTGAACACTGCCTGTTTGCTAAAGGTCTGCGTATGTGATGTATCATTGTCTAGCTGGCGTGCAGTCAAGGGCTTCTGAAAAATCATTCTATAGAACGTATACATGCCTTTTTCAAACATAATCTAAATATATTTGCATTTGCTCAAGGAGCCTCAATTTATTCATTTTCTTCTCTTTTTTTATTTATTAACTATTGAAGTTTGCAATTATTTGTAGATTCATAGTTGTAAAATTCCAAAAATTCTTCAGTAATAAAGAACTGATTCCATTTCTGTTTAGCTACTATAAAGTAGAAGCTTAAAAAGATGAGGGTGGAGTACATTACAGATAACCTGTTTACCTGCACACTTTTCTGGAAAAAAAAGTGCTACTTCCTAGAATCACGAATACATTTGCTAAAACGTGAAAACATTGCATTTTTAGCAGATACGAAGTACATCTCTGTCATGTGATGTGAGTCTTTTGTCAGCTGCAGCTGCTCAATTTGCATGTAAATTCTGAAAATTTCCTTGTCCCATGTGACACTTCTGAAATGTCTGTCTGTTCTTTTTTTCCTTTTTTAATTTCCCAAGCTCACTATTTGGATAAGATAGTTAAAGGTACTGTATGCTTACTGTTTATTGACATATCTACATATATAATCTATATATAAGAGTGTATTAAATTACATTAGGTATGATAAGAGACTGTTTTCCATTTATAGTTTTATAAATTATAAATCAGGCTTACATTATGTGAAAGGCCTTGAATTTAAAGTATTAAGACTTAAATGTCTGTGTCTCATTTTTATAATTTTGGGTTATTTCACAGATCTCATCCCTATGTAAAAGCATTAGTTTTCTGTAGAACCCCAAACTGAAGATAACAGTACATTTGCTGTTTTTTGTTTTTTAGTGTTTTTTCCTGCTTTCTGGTCTTCATTTTTGGCAATTCAGCTAATGAGCTGTAAACTCTAAATTAAAGAATAACAAATACTCTTTTATCACGGACTAAGAAATTGTTAATCCAAGGAAGATTGTGGCTAACATATGTTGAAAGAAATCTCATTTATCTCATACGGAAACTTCTTTGACATATTATAAATATTTCAAAGTACATGTGCTATCAGAATGTATGGCTTTTCATTTTTTAAAATGCAAAATATTGTACATTGTATAAAATCAGAACTGATAACCTTGTTCAGCAGAAAACAGCAGATTCTCGTGTCTTCAGTTATTGTAGAAAGAGGAGGAAAATATTTTTTCAGAAGAGAAAATTCCCTTTCCCTTTCTCCTCAGATTCCCTATTTTCTATTCCTTGTTTGTGCTTTTCATTAGAATATGAAAATATTCATGGCAATATCCAGGCTTTCGATAACAACTCTTGTGTGTATGCAGTTAGTTGCTGTACCTCTTAATCAGTAGGGCAATTAAGCCTTTCTGATTGGTTAAAAATAAAAGAAAAACACCTCCATAAGGAACATTCACCCCTTATCTATTTAATCATCCATAAATACAGATGGTAATTGTCTGAAAGAAAAGACACAGCGAAATTAATCACTTCCTGGCCTGATGGTATCCATAAGTATAATTTTGTTATCCACTTCCACGAGACACTGTCAAAAAATCCTTCTTTCTGCTAACTCTAATCTTAAGAGACAGAACGTCTCTTTGAGATATTTTCAGGTTCCACAGTGGAGGAGGGGAAACCAGTACATGAATAATTCTTTTAATCCAGACTTAAAAATAAACATCTTTAAACAGATTGTTCCCTTAAATTTCGTCACTGAAACAAGAGTAGCACTGTAATTATAAGAAGCTGTCCAGCAAACCCCAATTGCTATAGCAAGCATTTCTATTAACTTGCAATTTATATAAAATTATAAATAGCTTTGTCCAGAGAGATCTGATGAAGAGCCAGTTATTCATAGAATTTTAGAGAATTTCTGTCCTTGCTTTTGTTGATGTCACCACACTCATAGATAAGAACACCAGAGTCTTGCTAGGCGTCATCCTCATAAACACATCATGTTGGCTGCATGCCAGATATCATCAGTAGGAAGTGACAAAAACTGTTTTTTCTTTTTTAAAAATGTCATGTGAGACTGAAACAATTATAGATTTTGGATATATTAAATTATTTTAATTGTTTCCCAAATTTTCCCTTCTTGCCCATAAAAGCAGACAAGATAGGATATAAAGGTAACAGCATAAAAGCCTTAGGGAGATTGTCACAAAATATCACTCTTTGCTCTGTCTTGAAGCACGTCACTACCGTGTTTTTGTTCAGTCTATCAGTGTTTTATTGTGGTCCTTTATGGTATTTCATTTTGTCCGTCCTAAGTAATCAGATATGCACAGCTATTACATTGAGTTGGAAATCCTGTCAGTCCTGTCCCATCCGTATGCAGCCTGAATCCTAATGTTTGTTAGAATAGATGCTGAGCTGCTTCACTATTTCCTGGGCTTTGCTTATTCTGTGAAAAGGAATGTCCTCTTAGCATAAAGTATAGTCATTCCGACTGGCCTATACTTTGTGCAATTATTTAACGCACTGTAATTCCACATGAATACACGGCAACTCTGAGGCCAGACAAAATTAATGTTCTCTTTCTGACATCATTCATATCCTCATGCCCACTTCCATGCTTTCAACTTTGGAGGGAATTTTTTAAAGCAACAAGGTGCACTAGAGAAGGTATGTCCTCATCAGCCACCAGTCACGCTTCCAACAGATTAAAAATCTAGACTAGGGATTCGGAAATGACTTTGTGGAGATGTGTTTCACCCCATACTGTATCCCTTGTTGCTTTGCTAAAGGGAAAAAAAAATGAGAGTTAATTTTGTCTGGCCTGCAGCTCCTTAGCAATGGTTGCGTATATTTTTGTCCTGCACAGGTAAGTGGTGTCTCAAGGGCCAGGCCAATCAAAGATGCCACTTGGATAAGAATTAGATTCCTTACATGATGTTGCTGTTTCTATCCATGTGCAATTACAGTATCTGTGCTGTTTATAAAGGCCTGTTCCCACTAAGTGTCCCTTATCTGTTTATTTTAAAGGCAAAACTTTCAATACTCATATCACTCGTGTTTTCCTTCTTTGTCTCAACAGAGGGTTGTCCTGGTCTGTGCAACAGCAATGGCAGATGTACATTGGACCAGAACGGCTGGCATTGTGTTTGCCAGCCAGGCTGGAGAGGTGCTGGCTGTGACGTAGCCATGGAGACCCTCTGCACGGACAGCAAAGACAATGAAGGCGGTAAGAAGTACGGAGTGCGCGGACAAGTGTGTGCCGAAGCACAGGTTTCTAAGTTCAGTGAGAAGGCAGTTAGCTCTTGCCAACAAAAGGCTGCTCCCCATAGATTAGATTGATTTAAAAATATAGGAGTGCTGATCGAATGACTCTGTCCCTATTTTTCCGGAAACAAATGCAAGATTGTTACCACTCACAGAAAAGGCAAGGTAACCAAGCTACTACATAATGTCCACTGTGTTCCGTTCTGTTTCCCAATCCCAGGTGAATCTGCCCTTCAACTACAGTATTAAGGTGTTCCAGTATCCCACAGTATTCCAATTCTGTGAATTGGAAACTCCAAAGCATTTTCTTCCTTCCTTTCTTTCTTTTTTTTGAGATGGAGTCTCACTCTGTCACCCTGGGTAGAGTGCTCATCATAGCTCACAGGAACCTCAAACTCCTGGGCTCAAGTGATCCTCCTGCCTCAGCCTTCCAAGTTGCTAGGACTACAGGGTCTTGCTCTTGCTCAGGCTGGTCTCAAACTCCTGAGCTCAAACAATCCTCCCTCCCTGGCCTCCCAGAGTGCTCGGATTGTAGTTGTGAGCTACCACATCCAGCCCAAAGCATTATTTTTGTAACTAACATTCCAAAAGACTCAAGGCATTTTCTAAGTTTTCCTGTTTTCCTGAAAGTCATGGATGTAACAAATTAAATGGTCACAGAGAACAACTCCCCTTGAAGTTATATTCTACTGTCTTTTTATCCTTAACTTTACATCTGTTAAGGGTATCATGATACTCTACCCAAGTTAAGCTGCTTAATTAAGAATAATTATTTTCTCATCCTCACGCTACCATATTTGAATTTCAGAGAATGAGGGTTGGTGATCCTCCAGTGATGGAGCAGTTGCCCTGAGAGCTGTTCGAGGATGACACACAGTCAGCACTGTACGTCTAGAGTGGGCCTAACTCCTGCTCTCTAGGGAGCAGTGACCAGAACTAAGCCCTCAGTGCCTCTGCACCCCAAAACCTAGCACACACATAGCCCCAGCCTGCACCCACAGTCCCTCCTGAACCAAATGGTATTTGTGCCTTATCTTTCTGACAAAGAGCTGCAATTCTGCTTTCTAGTTCCTACTTTCTAGTTTCTCCTTTAACCTGGACTGTCAGAAAACTGGAACCACAAATTCTGGGCAAAAGCCTCCCTCCCTCCTGCTCCTGAAAGGTGTCGGGAGTCCTCAGCCCACAGAACTCTTCCTATCTGGTAATACCTCATTGCCCCTGCCTCTCAACAATGTGTTTAGAAATGGCAGCATTAATCTTCTTGGAACCACAGCCCAGATGGCAACTCTCCTCCTTAGTGTCCCCCAGAGAACCCCTTCCCTGTTGTTGCTGTCACCTGGGCAGGAAGGACAGCTTCTCTTCCTCCTTGATCATGTATTCGTCTTCCAAACGGAGATTACAATGAAGAGGCTGCAGACCCTCAGAGGGAAGCAACTACAGGACCAGGTCTGCTGAGGCACCGCAGAGTAATTTAGAGGCTAATCAACTCTTTAGTATTGTTATCAGCAAAGGAGGTTTTTTCCCTTGTCCTCAGAATTTATCAACTGTGAACTGGCCTCATTCCGCCTTTGTTTATTCTTATTAGCATGAAATGATGCTGTCTGGAGGCTTCCCCCTCAAAGGGGGCATCTGAGCTGACGGAGGACCTTCTGTGGATTCTCTGCTATTTCACATAATTTGTATTCCTGACCCTAACCTAATTTTGTTGGTTCTTCCAAGGAGGAATCTTAGTGCCAGACTTTTTACGCCCTGTGACTGTGACCTAAGCTAGAAGGTTCTTTGAACATAAACATCAGCTATGTATATAAAGATAGCATCTTCCATACCAAAGCTCATATCAAGATGCATGAGCTTGCAGTGAAGTTTATCATTACATGAGAACAACAGAACAGAATGTTTAAAATAAGGACCTTAACTGGAATTCTGTAACATATGGTGACTGAAGCATTATAGATCCATTGGCTATGTTTGGTATCAAAATGGTGAATTAGCCAGAGAGTAACTAAGAAACTTGATTTAGCACATTAAGTAACTGAAGCGGAGGAGCTGAGGGTGAAGAGGTACATTTGGCCCTAATCAGAAGTTAAACACTTCAGATGCATCACTCTATTCTGGTTGGAGCAACTTTGTAGAACACAATCTTGGTAAAAGAAAATCAAAGAAAGTTGCTTATCATTCCCAGAACTGAAAAAGATTTATCAAAAAAATTTAAAGAAAGACACCTACATATGGGAAAATTATACCTTCTTTTAAAGAATCTCTAGAATAGAAAAGCAAGCATTCTATGTACACAATACTAATTTGAAATTAGCACATGAACCACTACAGGCCCACATGAGAGGAAAAACAATTAAATTCAAGAAGGAACAGGGACTTCGAAGGGACTCAGTAAGCTCCCACCTAACTGGTACAATGTAGGGTATATGGCACACTTCACAGGTGACGGACTCAAGTGTAACTTAGACTTCCAAACACAGACAGTATAACCTAATACTCAGTTGATCCTCCTGCCTCAGCCTCCCGAGTACCTGGGACTACAGGTGCCCACCACCACCTTACATTATCTGAAATTTTAAAAGATTTTTTTTCTGAATGCAATCTTTGTGAGGCACTAAAATAAAAACATGCCACAGAGATACTAAAACAAGTATCACAATAAAAATAATATATCTTCTTAAGCCAATCATTCTCCTTCACCTTTAAAATTTACTTTCTTTTACCCAATCAAGTTTGCCCATCATCACTAACTAACTAACTATAAAGATTCTTAAAATCTGGCTCTTACTAAAAAGATGTATCTCTTTGCCTTTATGTGTTCTGCTCCCTCTTTATCTCTCTGAACTGCTTAAGCCTCAAAAAGATATATTCTTTGTTTGTTTGTTTTGAGACATAGTCTCACTATGTCACCCAGGCTAAAAGTGCCATGACATCACCATAGCTCACCCCAGCCTCACATTCTTGGGCTCAAGTGATCCTCCTGCCTCAGCCTCCTGAATACCTGGGACTACAGGTGCTTGCCCCCACACCCAACTAGTTTTTCTATTTTTAGTAGAGACAAGGTCTCGCTATTGCTCAGGCTGGTCTCAAAACCCTCCTGAGCTTAAGGGGTGGATCCACCTACCTCCGCTTCCCAGAGTGCTGGGGTTACAAGGATTACACTGCACCCAGCCCAAAAGGGAATGCTTTATGAGGAATAGGAATAATGGACCACTAATAAAATGGATTGGAGCAACTTAACAGGGTCTGACAATTAAGTTCATGAACTCGTCCTAGAAAAAGTGGTCCATACCACATTGCTGAGTATCGCTGTCATCACCAGATGGCCACGGGGAGGACTGTACTTTGAAGGTGACAGTAGTGATACTCAGCCTTGAGATACTTTTCACCAAGATGATTGCTCCAAAATGCATTGTGTCTGGTAGTTGTTAACAGGTTACCATCAGGGAGAGCTAAGCAAGGTTTGCTTTGTTTTCTGGCTTCTCTATCTCTTCTCTTCTTCTCTCCCCACTCCAGTGGGTAGTTCTCCTCTGCGTCCCTGAGGCATGAGACTCAAGCCCCACCATGAAGATTGGGTGGTTGGGGGCATAAAGATGACTTTAAAAAGTTTATGCTAGACTTTGTGCAAGAATGGTAGCATGCCAAAACATAACTCCTGCCAGAAATAACACACCTTACTTGTACACAAACAGAGTTATTTTTTGTCCTTCAGAATTACTACATTGTGGGGATACATCAGAAAGATGTACCTAAAACAGCCAATTTTTTAATCAAGGCTTCAGGAGCTGATCTCAATTGAAAAAAGATCACAAATTCAGCTGAGGTTATTCAAAAATTGGAAAAAGAAATGGTAATAAATAAATAAATAATGTAAAAATAAAATGTCAACTATAAGAATAGTAGGAATAAGTTAGGGATAAAAAAGGAGGAGGAAAAAAAGGATGAAATTTGAATATAAAGCATCAGAATGAGTATGATGAATGGAAGTGGTCTAGGTTTCAAGGTTACCAAATGAAAATAAGAAAATGTTCAAAAATATGTGGAAAAAATAAGTGTAGCAGGAGGGTGAAACTATTGTGTTCTCCCAATACAAATTTTAAAATAACAACTAAACAAATAGGCCAGGCTCAGTGGCTCACAGCTGGGGTAATCCCAGCACTCTGGGAGGTTGAGGCAGGAGGACTGCTTGAGGCAAGGAGTTCAAGACCAGCCTGAGACCCCATCTTTACAAAAAAAAATTTTTAAAAGAGTTGTATGTGGTGGCAGGTGCCTATAGACATAGCTACTCAAGAGACCAAGGCAGGTGGATCGATTGAGCCACAGCACTCCAGCCTGGGCCATAGAGCAAGGTCCTGTCTCAAATAAATAAATGTACAAAAAAATGAATATATAACGAAAATGGCAGGAAGCAATACTGGGAAGAGAGAAGGGAAGTGATTGAAAAAAGAAAAAGAAAATTGCAAGAGATAGTAAGTACTTTCCAAAAAGAATCCAAATTGTATCAATATACAGTGGCACTCGGAGTCTCAGATAGGTGAGGATTTGGGGGGTAATTATTATTACTTTGGAAGGACTGTACTAGATCCTGTTATTCTGAACCCTTTTGCTATCTGCAGAAGTTTTATACAGTAAATCCTATTCTGGGAAAGAAAAACTTAGCTTGTGCCTTCAGTAGCAAAGGACCTCAGTAGCTTCCGACAGGATGCAGGGGGCATGAGGTTTTACCACTGCGATTCAGTGAGTTGGGAGAATGACCAGGAAACCAGAGCCACACGGGTTCCATCTGCGAGTCCCCCTGTAGTTTACACCCATTACCATCAGCTGCCACCTTGAGCTTCAGAACGCAGAAATAGGCCTCCCAATTCCAGGCCTCTCTAGGTTAAGAACACCCATGTTAATAGCGAGGAGCATTATGTCATTCTTTACCTCTTTACCACAGAAACAGGGGATGTACTAATTAATTTTACCCCTCGTCCTTTGATAATGACTCAGTTCCTAATTTTTTCTTTTTTTTTTTTTTTTTTTTGCTCCTCAGAGACAAATCCGCAGTGAATTTGTGTGTGTCTATATCTGCATGTAAATCTTTTGTGTAAATGTACAAATATTTCTTTAGTATGGATTTTTTGAAGTAAAATCACCAATCCAAAGGATTTTTTAATTTTTAATTTTGGTAGCTACTATCCAGTTATTTGCAGTAGGTTTCACCATGATACACTTCATCAGTCTATGTTTATTTCTCCAGTCATGGGTCTTACCTAATTATTATGAACAAAATTGTTCAACAAAATGAAAAATAAGAATTTTGTCTGATGGGTGAAAATGACCCCATCTTTATTGTTTTATTTTGTGTTTTCCTAATTACTGATTATCTTTATATTTGTTTCTTGACTATTTGTATTTTTTGTTGTTTGTTGATTGCTCATTTATTTCACTTGCTGTTTTTTTTCTATTGAATTACTTAATATTTCCTTTTTACCTCTTAGGACTTCTTATGTATTCTACTTATTTATTCTTTGTTGGTGTATTACAGATATTTTATTGCAATTATTTTTTAAGTCTGTAATTTATGGTATCTTCTGTCATGTAGACATTTTTAACTGACATAAGGTAAATTTTATGAGGTTTATCTTTTATTCATGGATTCTACATGTCTGTCTTCCTAAGTAGGGCCTTTGATTATACGTATTACACGTAGTATTTAATTATGATTTCTTCCTATTTTTTTATAATTATGTGGATTGCGTGATGCCCAATTAATCACAAACACTTTTAAGTGATTACTAGAGTGAAAAAGAAATAGGAAATTAGGCCGGGCATAGTGGCTCACGCTTGTAATCATAGCATTCTGGGAGGCTGAGGCAGGGGGATTGCTTGAGCTCAGACGTTCGAGACCACCCTGAGCCAGAGAGAGACCCTGTCTCTAAAAATAGCGAGTTGTGGTGGTGGGCTCCTGTAGTCCCACCTACTCAGGAGGCTGAGGCAAGAGTATCACTTGAGCCCAGGAGTTTGAGGTTGCTGTGAGCTATGAAGTGATGGCACTGTACCAAGGCAAAAGTGAGACAAAAAAAAAAAAAATAGGAAGAAAGGATTAGCATAGTATTTGAGGGTAAGGAAAGGTAATAGGGAAAAAAAAAAAAAACAGAAGGTATCGCTGTGCTTCTAAGATAATTTGACCTGTGTAGATCTGTTTGAGAACTTATTCATTGCTTTGTTCAGCAAATGTGTTTAATGCTACTGGGCACCAAGAAGTGTAATAGATGCTGGTGATACCAGTGACCTTGATTAGCCCTCCAGAAGCTTAGTGAGACATGTGTCTGAAGATGATTAGTCTAACGCAGTGTTTTTCAACTTTTTTTATCTCATGGCACACTTGAACCTATAGTTGCATTTCCACAGCACACTTAAATTATGTTGATCAAGAAAAAGAGTAAAAAAAGAGTATGCTTACTGTGCTTTGAACTTCCTTTGAAAATAATTTAATTAATGATCTTTAAAATTTTTTGAATCACATGTAAGATCCTCTCACAGCACACCAGTGTGCTACAGCACCCCAGTTGATAATCACTGATATGTAAAGGAGAGTTGGGGTGAGATGGGAGACCAAAAATTGTTGAGATCTTGCCAAAATATGACCATGGTAGCCTGAAGGGTGGTTCCAGAGAAAGTGAAAAGAAATAGGCTGATTCAAAGGAGATTTTGGATGATACATCATCCAAAAGGAATTGGTGACTGATTAGATTCACAGAAAAGGAAGGGAAAAGAAGAATCAGGTGTGATGCTCAAGTCTCTCTTTTGATAAACAGAGTAGAGGAGCCCTTCACTGAAATAGGAAACACAGGAGCCACACAAGTGGAAGAAGAGACCATATGTAGAGATGTTGTGGGTGTACTTAGCCGTGTTAACTTTTAGATCCCTGTGCAGTGTCAAAGTGGAAATTCCTAGAAGGCTGTTTGTAGGTTTGTAGTTCAGAAAAATAAAATTCAGCCTGCAGTCATTAGCATTGAAATGACAGAAACATGAGGACTAAAGCCACGAGGAGAACACTGATAAAGACAGATCACTAAATGTATAGGAAACCCAAGCATGACTCCAGTCCAGTAAGGAGTAAGTGAATTTCATGCATGTTACAGAACAATGAAAGAGTCAAGAAAGGTACACCTGTACACTGTCAAAGTATTGAAGCCCACAAATAAAATACTACACTAGAATTTCTAACCCTAATGTAGCTTTTGTGGGGGTGAGAGTTAGTTTCAAATACTGTGTGGAAGGGCAGTATCCATTTCTTTGTAGTGAAAAAGAAAATTCATGACTTTTTATCTAGACAGGAAATCAAGGTTTTGAAAAACAAAAATATCCATTGCTTCTTGAAAAAAGAAAGTGAGAGTTTTGACAAGCAAAGTAAAACCTGCATAAAGGGTAACTGAGGAATAGACTTGAAATCAGATTTTCAGTAACCTGACAAAACGTATATTGTTGAAATTTACCAGATAAAAAATTATCAAGAATGATGGAAAGAAAGTAGCAAACAGGACAGGGCAGAAACCTTAAAGCAAGACCAGAGATTGGCAACCTCTGATTTCTGGGTCAAATACTGATTTTGTAAATAAAGTTTTATTGGAACACAGTTACGCCCATTCATTTATATAATGCATTGTCTGGCCCCTTGAGCATGATACAGGCAGAGTTGAATAGTTGCAACAGAGATTTTGCAGCCCACAAAGCCTAAAATATTTACTATTTGGCTCTTTGTAAAATCAGTTTGCCAGCCACTGTTAACAAAATGCCTAAGGAAAGACAAGAGCATGTTTAAAAATACGCACAGAGCAGTCATATTAGGATCGGGTGGAGGCAAGCAGAAACCATTTTACCCAGTCTATAGCAGAGCACCACTTACATTGCAAAGCCTAAACTGAAGAAAGAAAGGCTCTCATCTGGTCATTGAAGTTGCTATTGAATGGGTTTTGAGCATTTCTGATTTCCTTTAGATTTTTGTTTATGATTAATGCTATTAGATATGGCTTCTCTGCCAGTATAAATGTATTCTACATTTTCCTAACACTAAAAGGGAATCTCAATGATTTTGAGAAGCCACTCCACAAAGACAATTTTACTACACCATACATTTGGCCAAGTGGGTAATCAACTCATTGGTACTAGCCCTAGCTGCTAAATCAGTGGTTCACAACCTGTGGGTCGCGACCCACAGGAATTGTATTAAAGGGCCACGGCATTAGGAAGGTTGAGAACCACTGTGCTAGATAAATACAGATTAAAAAAATGAAAAATGTTTTCTTGAGTTAAAGCGAGCCAGATTCATAACTATCCTTCACTTGCTTGGGCAAGTTACTGATAATCTCTGCAGAAAAATAACAAACTGTATCCCTGCATCTTGGCTGTTGAAAATGAGATTCTCGGATTGATGTTAGCAGAGAGGCTTGTAAAAATGCATTTCCAACTGATTAGTTCAGAAGGTGTCAATCTCACACAGTTTTATGACCTGCAGGCTACTTGCCAGATGGACATTTGCTTTTTATAAACTAACAAAGATGAATGACTGGATTTGAGCATTCCTCTTTGGCAACTGTACCTTATATTGCCTAAGGGAAGACGCTGTCTGGGTACTTAACCCTTAATTTGCCAGATTAATGGAGAGAAAATACAATACAGTCGAAGCTCCACAGTTGACCACCTGCCTGCACTGACCACCTCCTTAAGTTGACCTGCTTTTCATAATCTAGACAGGTACCACATATATGTCTCAGTACTGTAGGCCTGTTTCCTTATGGAGACCAGCTTGGTACAGTCACTTGGTGATCACCTTACAGAGCTTTCACTGTTATTTGTCAGTACTTTTCTTATTGAGTAGTTTCTACTTTTGTTCAAGAATGAATATAGGGGGAAAACCTGTAAGAATATCAAATATTTGTGTTAAATTTCTCTCCCAAGAATATGCACCTCTTCTAAATCCCTCAAGTAAGAACTCTAAAGTTACTACAGCATAAAACATATATGAAAGAGTCCTCATAAAATCTCAACTTATGATCACAAATTGCTGCTGAAAGGTTAGTGGGGGGTTAATTGTTTTTTGAAGCCAGAAATTATTTGGGGGCAATGGGTCAACAGTCTGCTACTTCAGAAGTCTAAGTTTTAATAACTATGCTTCTGCTTCTTTGATAGAGATGGAGGAAAAATACAGTGTTTAAATTATCATTGGAAGATAGCCTCATGAAAAATGAGCCTATAGTATAGTTTCCTCTTTATTCTACTGGAAATATTGAGAAATATTTCCACATCTTTCATCTTCATGGCCTTTTGGCTAAGAAAGTCGTATTCTAATATATCTATATAAAATTTCAAAATCATTTTCATTGTATTTTCTTAAAACACAATTTTAGATTTTTGTAAAAGATACAGTTTCCTAACAACTTAGAAATATAAGAGACATCTATATGAAAACATAAAGAAACAGTATGTAGTAAGATCTGCTTATTTGAAGTTTCTGGTGGCTCATCCCTGTAATCCCTACACTCTGGGAGGTTGATGTGGGGCGAATCACCTAAGCTCAGGAGTTTAAGACCAGACTTAACAAGACCAAGACCCTGTCTCAACTAAAAACAGAAAAACTAGCCAGGCATGGTGGCAGGCGCCAATAGTCACAGCTACTTGGGATGCTGAGACAGGAAAATACTTGAGCCCAAGAGTTTGAGGTTGCTGTGAGCTATGACAGCATGGCTCTCTACCCAGCGTGATAGAGTGAGACAGTCCCCCCCCATCCCTCCCTACCCCCAAAAAAGAAAGAAAGAAAGAAAAGAAATATCTAAACCATACATTTTCTTTTTTTGTTTTTTGCAGTTTTTGGCTGGGGCCAGGTTTGAAACTGCCACCTCTGGTATATGGGGCCAGTGCCCTACTCCTTGAGTAAACCATACATTGTCACGTGTATACAAACTGTGGTAACAAAAAACTTATGATTTAATATAAATAGTCCAACTTCACAAATTTAATTCAAGTATTCACTTATTGAGCTTCCCTGTGCCCCCAACTACAAGGGAAACGGTGAAGAGGTATTTGGTTACTGTCTCTGGGTGAGTAAGCTAGGTCTCTTCCATTTTGAAGTGACAGAAAATCCAACTCTAACAGGTTTAAGGAAAAGAGAATGCTTTAGCTTCTATAACTAAACAGCCCAGGAGGTCAAGCATGGCAGAAACCATAAAGATGTCACTATGACCTGTTAGCTTTTCCTCCAGTGCCTGGCTCTGCTTGCTCTGGGATGGTCCCGCTCCAAGGCAGATTTTGTAGTGGCAGAAAGATGGCTGCAGCAATCCCAACCTCACAGCCTGACACCTCAGGCCTATTTAGAGGATGGGGAGAATCTCTTTTTAGACAGTTCCTGACATTCACTGTGTGCTCTGATATAAAAAGTAGATAATATAGTTTAAGCTTCCCTCTACTCACCCCTCAAAATTATTGCTGGAGTGGGTAGTTACCTACACATTTCTGAAGCGAATGCCAAGGGGACATCATGTGGACTGAAATGCCCAGTTGAAACTGTAAAGCCCCCCAAAAGGAAGTGCAGGTGTTCACTGCATTAGTCTTCAGATGGCGAGGTGGCTCTTGGGCAGAGTCAGGCCTCCACATCGCATCTCTTGTTTCTTGCCTTCCCTGGGTTGTTATTGACCTACTTTCTAGAAAGAGCCATTTAATTCAATGTTGTCTACTTTCCCTTGTTTCAGTTTACAGCCAGATGATGAAGGGGCAAGATAAAGGCTCAATTCTATTAATAAGAGTGGCCCAGCCTTTTTGGAAAGAAATATAGTGACTCCTCAGAGAGCTAATAGACTTTCCATTTGATCCCACAATCTCATTACTAGGTACCTACCCAGAAGAAAAAAATTATTTTAGCATAAGGACATTTACATTCAAATATTTATAGCAGCTCAATTCACAATCACCAAAATGTGGAATCATCCCAAGTGCCCATCAACCCATGAGTGAATGAATAAACTGTGTTATGTGTACACCATGGAACACTATCCAGCCATACAAAAGATAGACTTTGCAACTTTCATATTTGCCTGGGTAGATTTGGAGAGTATTCTCCTATGTAAAGTATCTCAAGAATGGAAAAGACAGTATCCAACATACTCAGTACTAAGTTGAAACTAGTAGATGAACAACTATATGCCCACATTTAAATTCAAGAAGGGGGGAACGGGCAGGGGTGGGCAGGCAAGCTCTCACCTAACTAGCACCATGCAGGTGTATATGACACACCTCCTGGCTGAAGGACTCACCTGCAACTTGGACTTCACCTAACAAACACAGTGTCACCTAACCATATGTAACTTCATATTAATCTGAAATAAAAAATAAATTACAACAAAAGAAATACAGAGGGAAAAAAATTAGAATGGCCTAAAGAAAATAAATGGCTAGCATAATTTTTTTAAAAACAGAAGTTAGTTTAAAAATACTTGTGTAAATAAAACATAGTTGTCGATATTTTCAGCTGAACTTGCCCTAATAGGGTTACACCAAGACCTGATATTTAAGCCTGAAGATCTTAAAACTATGTTTTCAGTTCTTCTAACAGTGTACAAAGTCTTCAGAAAGGAATTTTTTTATTAATTCATACTGAGAAAAGTATTTAATAAGCAGATCAAAATTCATCTTTTCAGTTATTCAGTAAATAATGACTTTCAAGTATGTCATCAAACCCTTATAACCTGCCACTCTCATCTACTACGTTTTAAACAGAATACTCATATGGGCTATTGAATATAGGTTTTTTTTTTTTTTTTTTTTTTTAAATTATCTGTTACCTGGGCTATAGTGTAATCATGGCCCACAACAACCTCCAACTCCTGGGCTCAAGTGATCATCCCACCTCAGCCTTCCTAGTAGCTGGGAATACAGGTGTACACTACTGTGGGTTGACTTCTCAGCAGGGTGCCCCTCCTCAATCCTGAGGTATCCAGGGGAAAGCTCACGGACACCTGCAATCCCTGGGGGCTCATCAAAACCAGGGCAGTCTGATGAAGAGAGCCTCCCAGTCGCCTAGACAGGCCAGAGTAGGCCTGTGTGTGCACTGAGAGTCAACAGGTGGGAAAGGTTAAGTTCTTTGAAGCTTAGATTAGGAAACCTGGCCTACTTCCTTGATAAGGACAGAACTAGTTTCTCCCTCCCTCTTTCTAAATATGCCATTGGCTATCTGGTCTGTTAGCAACCTCCTACCATTTACCTAGTGTCTCTCTCTCTTGAATCTTCCTGGGAACTTGGGATCATTTCAACTCTACCTTTTGGCATTTTTACATTTTGCATATGCATCTTTGTCAGAAATCAATAAAAGCCTTCTGAAGAAGCCAGAGAGGGGCTGAGTTTTCTCAATTTACTCAGGCTGAGTTAATGTAAGCCTTCTCCTTGAAAAAAAAAAAAAGTAAGCCTTCTCCAGGCATTCTCAAACTTCCTGTTTTTAAACTCACTTATCTTCAGCTTAGTTTTCCCATTCAACTTTCAAACCAGGTCGAGGTTCACATGCAAAGACCGCCGACACACCACTATGACTGGGTAATTTTTTATAGAGATCTCATGTTGCTGAGGCTAGGCTTGAACTCCTGGCCTCCAGCAATCTTCCCATTTCAGCCTCCCAAAGTGGAATTGCAGGCATGAGCCGCCATGCCTAACCTAATCATATTTTTTAGTTCTTACTGAGAGTAAACATTATATGATTATTTTCAACCGTCTGTAATCCAAATATTATTCTCTATGAAACCAGATTACAAATATAATCACGCATCACTTAGCAATGGGCATACGTTCTGAGAAATGTCATTTGGAGATTTTTGTCATTGTACGAAATCATAAATATGTCTACACAAACCTACCTGGTACAGCCTGCTACACAGCAAGACTACATGGTATAGTCTGTTGCTTCTAGGGCATAAACTTGTACAGTATGTGGGCAACTGAAACCCCACTGTAAGTCTTTATGTATCTAAGCATAGAAAAGGCATAGTAAAAATACAATCTTATGATCTTATGGGGCCACCATGGTATATGGGGCCCACCATCATGTGGCATATGACTGTATTTCATCTGGTTTCAAAAAGTAGGCCTCATAGAAATTACCATCACTTAGGTGATGGGAAATCACGTGTTAAATTAAAACTAAAAACCAACCACAGGGCAAAACATAGTCTACATTCTGTCATAAAAAGAATCTCCTGGTCTCCATTTCTCTCTGCAGATGGACTCGTTGATTGTATGGATCCTGATTGCTGCTTACAGAGTTCTTGCCAAAATCAGCCCTACTGTCGTGGGTTGCCAGATCCTCAGGATATCATTAGCCAAAGCTTACAGTCGCCACCTCAGCAAGCTGCCAAATCCTTCTACGACCGAATCAGTTTTCTCATAGGCTCTGACAGCACCCATGTCATACCTGGAGAGAGCCCTTTCAACAAGAGGTCGAAGCATCTTTTCCTTCTATAGACATGTAGTCCTTTATGTGAAATGCTGATAATTTAAAGAAAGTACTTTTAAAACTATATAGTCTTTCCTCTTTTGCAAATTCTTCACCAAACTTCACATTTCAAGCGTTTTTAACACTACACACAGACTTTGTCAATTTTAGTACCTGAGACCTAACAGGACGTTCCATTCAGGAGTTAATAAATCTTCATTTAACTGGTTGATTTTGTTAGCACAGTTGGAAATGTTTCAAAAGAAGCAATGAAAAGACCCCAAAAGGCAAAACAGAAGTGTACTTTTTCTTTAGCTGAGCTCACTAAATAATATAAATTATGAATTAATGGTATGGAACTGCTAACGGCATGGCAGTAATATTGCATATGCTGTTTGGTGCGGTAATGACCTGAAAATAAACCTGTAAGTGAAAGCAGGTGTCTCTTGTCTCACGGAGCAAAAAAAGATGATTTACACTAGAACTCTGGGTCTGCAGCATTCTACCAGCATTAATGCAGTTAGACCCAGCGGTCGATTAAAAGTTGTTGCACAAACCTTCCTTATTGCCCCTTTAAATCTTGTCATTCTTGGTCCCTGAAGATTTTACAGATTGCCTCGGAATTAATTGCAAAGTATACTTTTCTTCACCAGATATAAGACTTACTGGGGGAAAAAAGCAGAGTTTATAATTTTAGAAATTCATCTCTGTAATTTTTGGTCTTGACAGCTCTCCAAAAAACAAAAAAACAGATTGCAACTAATTAAAATCCAGAGTAAACACAAGACATTTAAAGAATGTGAATTGGGCTCGGCGCCTGTGGCTCAATGGGCTAAGGCGCCAGCCACGTACACCTGAGCTGGTGGGTTTGAATCCAGCCCGGGCCCACCAAACAACAATGACGGCTGCAACCAAAAAATGGCCGGGCGTTGTAGCTGGGGCCTGTAATCCCAGCTACTTGGGAGGCGGAGGCAAGAGACTCGCTTGAGCCCAGGAATTGAAGGTTGCTGTGAGCTGTGATGCCATGGCACTCTATCCAGGGTGACAGCTTGAGGCTCTGTCTCAAAAAAAAAAAAAAAAAAAGAATGTGAATTATACGGAATTAAAAGGGGCATTATATTAGGAGTATTTCGAGTCTGGGTGTTGTGACAGTTGACTGAATAATGTTATTTTTTCTGTAGGTTGAATTATCTGTAAATCATGATAACATTGGCCTGAGAAGACAGGTGTTCATTGTAATTCTTCTTGGTTTTCTCACAGCCTTGCATCTGTCATAAGAGGCCAAGTTCTAACTGCTGATGGAACTCCACTCATTGGAGTAAATGTCTCATTTTTCCATTACCCGGAATATGGATATACCATTACCCGACAGGATGGAATGTAAGTTGATCATATCACACTATCTCTGCTTGAAGGATTTTAAGAATAAGAACTAGCATCACCAAATAATGTTTTATTGGTCCTTTTAATATGGCAGTGCAACAAATTTTAGACTTTAGGGAAACATGATGGCAGAGATTTAAAATCATAAACTCATATACTTCTTTAAAAGTTGATTTCCATTTCTAAGACCTGATAATATTGTGGTTTTATAGGAGAATGTTCTTTGTCTTAGAAGAACATACATGTTGAAAGATTTAGGGGTAATATTTCATAATGTCTACAACTTAAGTTCACATAGTTTCAAAAACAGAGTCAAGAGAAGCAAGTTGGGAAGATGTTACCAAACTGACCAGATAAAAGGCATATGAATGTTCTTTGTATAATTCTTTTAAGATTTCTGTAGACCTTAAAATGTTTACATGAAAGTTGGGAGGAAACATTAATTTTCTTTATAAAGCATATTAATTTAAGGAAGCGTGTACTGGTAGGTATGTGGATTTCAGACAATTCGCTAAGTGTGCCTCGTTTTTCCTTAGGTTTGACTTGGTGGCAAATGGTGGGGCTTCTCTAACTTTGGTCTTTGAACGGTCCCCATTCCTCACTCAGTATCATACTGTGTGGATTCCATGGAATGTCTTTTATGTGATGGATACGCTAGTCATGAAGAAAGAAGAGAATGACATTCCCAGCTGTGATCTGAGTGGATTTGTGAGGCCAAACCCTATCATTGTGTCATCACCTTTGTCCACCTTTTTCAGGTCTTCTCCTGAAGATAGTCCCATTATTCCTGAAACACAGGTAAAATATCCAGACAGCAGTTCTGTTACATAAAAGGTTTCAAATCATGTTTGCCAAAGCATCTTTAAAAAGGATTGTGCAATTCCAATTCTATCTTAAAGGATTCCATAGAAGGAAATGTAGAATGTGGGACGTATGTGCTGGGCCACCTCATTATTTCTTGAAGATCTATTTGAAATAGTTTTTCTTTAGGCTGTATCTGTATATATTTATTAGCTGCAGTCAAATGGAAAAAATAACTTAATCACTAATAATGCCCTGCTTATTCTTTCATTCAATGAAAAAAAATTATTAGTGCCTGTTTGTACCTGATAGCCTGACTGCCACTGTACAAAGTGCTATTATATATGCTCATTACTCTCAATAACATACTATTTGATTATTATTATTATTATTATGAGTAAAAAAATGTTTTGGGAAAAATGATTTTAGGCAAACCATTTACTAATGTTAACTTTTTAAGAAATAGCCGTCCACTATTCCTTTTATCTACTGAAATAGCTGGGTATTCTTTTTCTTTCCATGTGTTTCCAGTTAAAAATAACTTTCAGCACTCTGGGAGGCGGAGATGGGTAGATCCCTTGAGCTCAGGAGTTGAAGGCCAGCCTGAGCAACAGTGAGACTTTGTCTCTACTAAAAATAGAAAAATTAGCTGGGCATGGTGGTGGGTGCCTGTAGTGCCAGCTACTCTAGAGACTGAGGAAGGTGGATTGTTTGAGCCTAAGAGTTTGAGGTTGCTGTGAGCAGTGATGCCACAGTACTCTACCCAGGGCAACAAAGCAAGACTCTGTCTCAAAAAAATAATAATAGTAATAACTTTCAGATTTTAAATGTAGGACATTAGGTATAATAATAACAGATTCTATTCATAAATAGCTAAGTAAAAATCTGTGGTCTTTAAAATATAATAACACATAGCAACTGCCATATTGATCTTTCAAATATTTATTGAACACCCGTTTGATACCAGGCATTGTTATCTAGGAGCAAGGTGGCAAACCACGCAGATGAAGTACCTGCGCTTAGGGGGCTCACCAGCTAATGAGCAGAGAGAGGAAGTGAGTAATAAACAGATGTCAGGTGTGATGAGACACTGAAAATAATAAAGCACAAGACTGTTTATCAATTTGTAGTCGCCAAGATGGGGAAACAACCCAAATGCCCATCAACCCAGGAACAGATTAACAAACTGTACACCATGGAATACTGTTCAGCCATAAGAAAAGATAAACACTTTACATCTTTTGTATTAACCTGCATGGAGTTGATATACATTCTTCTTAGTAAAGTATCACAAGAAAGGAAAAGGAAGTATTCAGAGTACTCAGTACTAATATGTAGCCAGTAGATGATGTAATATACACCCACATAAGAGAAAAACTCAATTCAAGTTAGGGGGAGAGGGTAGGAGGAAGGGGTTGGGTGAGCTCCCACCTGATGAGCACAGTGTAAGGGCACTCCTCCTGGGTACAGGACACAACTACAACAGGGACTCTACCCAACAAATGCAAACAGTGTAACCTAATTGTTTATACCCTCACATTAACCTGAAATTTTTTTTTAAATACCAAAAAATTACATTCATGTATAGGAATATGTTGGAGATACTATTGGTTCAGTTTCATCTCAATAAAGCAAATATTGCAATAAAAAATTATAAAGCAGGGGAAAGTGGAGAGGGGTATGATTTTATATAATACAGTCTGAGAAAAATCTCTTCGAGAAGGTGTATTTTCAGCAGAAACTAAGAAAGTGTAAGAACAAGCCCTGAAAATAGCAGGGCAGCTCCAAGCAGGGCACACTGGGCCTGGGTGAGGAAGGGCAGAGGACAGCAGCCCCGGCTGGAGTGCAGCTGGTGGGCCCGAAATCACAAGCCATTGAAGACAATGGCAAAGACAGCTTTTTGAGTGATTGGAAGCCATTGAAAGTGTGTGAACGGAGCAGTAGCAGTGCCTGATCTGCTGCGTTCGCTGTAGTTAGTGTGCTGAGAATATTCTGTATTAGTCAAGGGCCAGAGCAAGGAGACCAGTCAGGAGGCCGTCTCAGTCGTCCATGGAAGAGGTCAGGGGAGCAGCAGACATGGAAAAATGGAATCCCGGGAAGGGTGGAACCTAAAGATGCAAATTTGAGAGTCATCACTGTACTTAAAGCGTGGCCAGAGGCCACTAGGAAGGAGGTGTAGATAGAGATTGGAAGGGGTTAGCTAAGGAGGTGGGAGACAGAAAAATCAAAAAGGCTCACAGGCAAATGCAGGGCATGAGCTACACCTAAGTGGTTGATCACACGGCAAACAGCCAAGCATAATTGGAGCTGAAGGTTTGGGGAGTTCACTGTACCCTTCAGATTTAACATGTCCTCCCCCTCCGTCTTGCATTAATACTGACCTTCTTCATCTTAAAATAGACTTAACCTAGAGGCAATGTCTTTAGGTGGCAAACTTGTAGTGAAGCAGGACATTGAAATGGGTTTAGAGTAGTGAACAAGTCCTTGAATACATGGTATCTTTTTTTCAATTTGTGCATACAATAGGCAGACATTTGGCAAAAACTTACCAGTAGAAGTGCTTTATAAGGGTGAAATGAAGAATTAGATATGGGTCCATTCCAAATGGGATAGAGATTTGCATGCAGAACTTTGGAAGTTCTGAAGAGTCAATTCCTAAGGAAGCAAAAGAAAGCCTCACGGATAATGTCGTCCTTTAGGAGAGATTAGGCAAAGAAGGGAGGAAAAGCACATCTCTAGTTGAAGACAATATGTCAGCAGCAGTTGGGCTTAAGAACAAGTCGTGTAATGCACAACCTGGTAAACAATTAAATGCAGGATGTATATGGGTAAAAAGGCTGAAAATGGTATGGCAGCCACATCGTGAATGGCCCTGATATACCACCCAACAGAGACCTTGACTTCTCTAGGCAATGTGGAACCAAGGCACCAATGATGGTTTTTGTTTTTTAGGGTTTTTTTTCTTCAAGACAGTCTTCTCTGTCACCCTGGGCAGAGTGCTGTGGCATCATAGCTCACAGCAACCTCAAACTTTTGAGCTCAAGTGATCCTCTTGCCTAAGCCTCCCAAGAAGCTATGACAGGTACCTGCCACAGCACCTGGCTAGTTTTTCTATTTTTAGTAGAGATGGGGTCTCACTCTTGCTCAGGCTGGTCTTGAACTCCTGAGCTTAGGCAGTCCACTTGCCTCAGCCTCCCAGAGTGCTGGGATCATAGGCACGAGCCACTGTGCCCAGCCACCAGTGATTGTTTTTTTCAGCATTTCTCTCAAGCTAACCAAGTAGCCAAATGCATTATTTATAGAAGACAGAGCAATCTGTGAACAGGCTTTTGTTGTCAACTGTATTTTCTTACGTGCCCAGGGCTCCAAGGGAGAGGTGTTAACAGTCAGCATGGGAGAGCAGAGGAGGAGAGGAAACACAGTAGACAAGATTGGGAAGGCATAGTTAGCAGGGTGCCAAGGTCAAGAATGGGACATCATGCAGCTGGCGGAAAATAGGTTTGATGGTTGATTTCCCCACTTGGGCTGTATTTACTTTTCCTAGTAATACAAAATAATATAGTAAAGTAAAATAGCATAGGAGAAATACATGCTTTAATGAACAAAAGTATAATTATTTGTCCCATGGACGTAGATTAATGACAGAGATGATAGTTAGGAATAATGTGATATTTTGAGATAGAGGAGCAACTTCTAGAAGATCACAAAACATACATATTAATGAAAGAATCTCTTACAAATAAAGTTCCTCTCCACTTTATGGGAAATCTTTTGGAAAATAAATTAAGAGGAAATAAATTATGCACTATAGGATTCAATCCCATATTTTGGGGGGGCCGTTCAGTAGTCACAATATATTTTTCAGACTAATCCACTGATATCATGGGGTGAAATCTCTTTAGATCATTCACTCTAATAACCTACAGTCTTACAAAAGTACTAACAATCTTTAAAAGTGCTATTTAAAAGTACTATTTAAGGGTGGCGCCTGTGGCTCAAAGGAGTAGTGCGCCGGTCCCATATGCCAGAGGTGGCAAGTTCAAACCCAGCCCTAGCCAAAAACTGCAAAAAAAAAAAAAAAGTTCTTACCATTTAAGGGCGGTGCCTGTGGCTTAAAGGAGTAGGGCACTGGCTCCATATACCAGAGGTGGTGGGTTCAAACCCAGCCCCAGCCAAAAACTGCATAAAAATAAATAAATAAAGATATGTAAAAGTACTATTTAATCTTAAATTTAAATGTTTCCCTGTGTCTAATAGAACTCTATAAAGTTTCCATATATTTGTAAACTGTTTTGCTTAAGACAGTTTTTTTATTTCAAATTAATATGAGGATACTCACATTAGGTTGCATTGTTTTCAATTTTTTTAACTTTAGTCAAATTAATATGAGGGTACACCATTTAGGTTACATTGTTCTCACTTCTAGGATAAAGTTCTATTTGTTTTCAAATCTAAGGTAAAGTTCAAGTTGTAGTTGAGCCCTTTACCCAGGGGGCGTGCTGAGCACCCTCACACTGTGCACATCAGGTGAGATCCCGCCCACCAGGGGGCGTGCTGAGCACCCGCACACTGTGCACATCAGGTGAGATCCCGCCCACCAGGGGGCGTGCTGAGCACCCACACATTGTGCACATTAGGTGAGATTTGCCAATCAGCCTCCCTCCTTCCCTTCCCTTTTATTTCCTCTCCCCTCACTCCCACTCTGCTTGTGTTTTATCATTCCTGTGGGCATGTAGTTGTTTATACATTGGTTTCATATTAGTATTGTGTACATTGGATTTTTTTTTTCCATTCTTGAAATACTTTACTAAGAGGAATTTGTTCCAACTCCATACAGGTAAACACAAAAGATATAAAGTCTCCATCTTTTCTTATGGCTGAATAGTACTCCATGGTGGACATATGCCACAGTATGTTAATCCATTCCTGGGTTGATGGACATTGGGGTTGCTTCCACAACTTGGCAATCTTAAGACAGTTTTGTGGCTAAATCCATTCAGTGTTTTTGGTAAAGAAAACTCCAACTGTAATAAATTGATGTATCTATTTTGGTAGTTGTTGCCTTCTTGGTCTATATTACCACACCATGTCCCTCCTCATGCCAACACTGCCTCAGAACAGAAGTTTGTTTTATCCATCCACTGTGCCCCTTTCAACTGTGTTATTTTTCATATTCAAACTGACAGCTATCCCTTCATTATGAAGAGTTTTATTTTTGTTAAGTTATTAATATTTATATATGACACATATACCATTTGAACTGTTCTAAGTGAGAGGTGCTAGGGGAAGGGGAAACATCACTGAACACTGAATCACTAAGATTTTTCTAGTATGAACAGGCAGTTCTCTATGGCTGTGTGATGAATCTCAAGTGGACAACATGACCAAGGCTCTGAGAATACAACTTATTCTTAGCAGAAGTAGTAGTGTGCTCCTGGCATGAGTTCATGTACATAGCTAGCCTTGCACTCTACAACATACATAGTGAGCCCTGAAGAGCTATTATTATTCTCTAAACTAATAGGAGCTTTGGTAAAAATAATCTGAACTTTTAAGAAAAATTTTATATGCTGTGTAAAATATGTTTTTCAAAATAATTAATGTATTTTTCATATTTTGGCATTCATGAGCTGATCATATTGACAGTTAAACTGTAGAGTTAAGGGCTAGGTGTGGTTATTCACACCTGTAATCCCACCCCTCTGGGAAACCAAAACGGGTAGATTGCTTGAGCGCAGGAGTTCAAGATCAGCCTGAACAAGAGCAAACCTCAACCCCATAACTAAAAATAGCCGGGCGTTGTGGCAGGCACCTATAGTCCCAGCTTCTTGGGAGGCTGAGGCAAGAGAATCGGGTAAGCCCGAGAGTTTGAGGTTGCTGTGAGCTATGACATCACAGCACTCAGAGTGACAATGTGATACTCCGTCTCAAAAAAAAAAAAAAGGTGGGGTTAGAAGTATGACTTTTAAAAATTTATAACATAGGTGATCCTTATGCAGAAACTTCTGTGAAATTTTACATTTCAGTTTCAAATCAGAAAGTATGCATTGAGTCTCTAATATGTGTATTTGATAACATTAGCTGCACTCTAGGAAGAATTTCCTGTGTCTCTAAAGCTCATTTACCATCATATCAACAATCAGTGGTTAAGTTCTAGCTCAGTTTCTTTTTTTTTTTTTTTTTTTTGAGACAGAGCCTCAAGCTGTCGCCCTGGGTAGAGTGTCGTGGCATCACAGCTCACAGCAACCTCCAATTCCTGGGCTCAAGCGAGTCTCCTGCCTCCACTTCCCAAGTAGCTGGGACTACAGGCACCTGCCACAACGCCTGGCCATTTTTTGGTTGCAGCCGTCATTGTTGTTTGGCGGCCCCGGGCTGGATTCGAACCCACCAGCTCAGGTGTATGTGGCTGGCGCCTTAGCCCATTGAGCCACAGGCGCCGAGCCCTAGCTCAGTTTCTAATCATGAGAATGTGTTGTTACATTACCTCTCAACACAGATATGGAATTTGCTAGAATTTAACCCAAAGCAATTGATCTTTTTTTATCTTTACCATCTTTATAAGCTGATAAGGCTATAGGCGTAGCTTAAATCCCTAAGGCAGCCAGCTGGCAGGCCACGTCTTTGGCCAGAATACCCCCATTCTGAGCTAACCATCTCACAAATGCCTGCTCTAATTCTCCAGGGTGACTGGGGTGGAAGACAGGATAGTGAGCAGTCACAGTGCCTCTCATGTGAAGAGTAGCACCTGAGGTATGATTAACTCAGGATACATGACAAGAGGCTTTTAGGAGGAGACAGTGGGTGGCAGCAGAGTTAGCTTACATTGGTGAATAAGATGAAACTCAAATGTATGTCTGTGAGTAGTGACTCCAGTGTCTTGTAGTTGCTCTACTAGGTTCTTTTAAACGCATCTTAGCTGATAGTCACGCATGATCACAGTTTGAAGTTTCTGCTTTATTCCAACCCAGGTACTCCATGAGGAAACCACAATTCCAGGAACAGATCTGAAACTTTCCTATCTGAGTTCCAGAGCTGCAGGGTACAAGTCAGTCCTAAAGGTCACCATGACCCAGGCCATCATACCCTTTAATCTCATGAAGGTTCACCTCATGGTTGCTGTAGTAGGAAGACTCTTTCAAAAGTGGTTTCCTGCCTCACCAAACTTGGCCTATACTTTTATATGGGATAAGACAGATGCATATAATCAGAAGGTGTATGGTCTGTCAGAAGCTGTTGGTAAGTTTCTAATACATTTTTTTCCACATTGAAAATTCTCTTATGAAGTCAAAACTATCTTAAAATTGTTACCCATGGCTCGGCGCCTGTGGCTCAATGGGCTAAGGCGCCAGTCACGTACACCTGAGCTGGCGGGTTCGAATACAGCCTGGGCCCGCCAAACAACAATGGTGGCTGCAACCAAAAAACAAAAAAATGGCCAGGCGTTGTAGCAGGCACCTGTAGTCCCAGCTACTTGGGAGGCTGAGGCAGGAGACTCGCTTGAGCCCAGGAATTGGAGGTTGCTGGGAGCTGTGATGCCACAGCACTCTGTCAAGGGGGACAGCTTGAGGCTCTGTCTCAAAAAAAAAAAAAAAAAAAAATTGTTACCCATGAAAAGTCAGTGGATAAATAAAAAGTGAGTAAGTTTGTTCTAGTGAAGTGATAAGCCGACTAGTTTAGGTCTACCATGGGAAAAGGAATGTACTCTGTATGAAAGACATACAGAGTACATTTTTTTGGCTGAAATTATAGAGGAATTGTCTCAATGAGAATTCAGGTTGCCCATCTTTTTTCCCCTCACATTTTTTTCTTAACATACCCTTTTTTTTTTTTAATTTTCCTCTTCTTAAATGTGTCTCTTCCTTTTTTTTTCATTTTGTTCTTTTCCTTAGAACTTTATCTCCTTCGCATATCCTTTTAAAAAAAAAATTTATACCTAACACTAATGTGCAATAGTTTCAACTCATAATGATATTTCATGGGATGTCAGACATTTGTGTCCAAAAATTATTCCATCACTAGAAGGGCCCCTCCAGTTCGAGGAAGCATAATCTGAAAACATTAAACCAGTTGTTTCAAGGGATGGGCAGTGTAATCAAAGTTTGACTAGTTGAGAAGTAGATAGAGAACTTGAACTTGAACTCAAAACATCAAAAACTGGAGGACAACAGGACTTGGTTCTATTAGCTTTAACCTGAAAATATAAGAGACATTCTATTCTGAAATTAATACATAATTTGGACTTGAATTAGTTTAAATCAATCCAGTGGTTGCTACTTCTACTTTTGGTTTTTTTCCAAATATTGAAATCCATGTTCCATTGTGAACTCTGAAAAGTTTTCCATTTATGATATATTTATGTTAGTTTACTGCTGGTTTATTTTTATTTCTGATAATGATATGTAAATGTAATGTCATAATCTGGTCATCTTTTTTTGGTTCCATTGAACCTTATTTATAGTAAGTCTTTTCCAGCATTTAATTTTGTTGGAACTAAACAGCTCTGATTATTCGGGTAGCAAACACTATTTTGAGTGGTTATTATGTAGTCCCCATTTGGAACTCGTGTATCTGATCTAATTACTTTCTTCTTGCCCAGTGTGGACTTTATTTTGTGCTGGTATCCCCCTGAAAGAGTGATATATGAAAAATAATCTTTTTCTGTTAAATCAGTACAAAATAATATTGGGAGTTGTTTTTTTTTTAAACTCAAATCATTATATCTCATAAATGAGTGGAAATATAATTTCAGAACACATGTGAACTAGAGAGTTTTTAATAACATAATAAAATAAATTATGCTTTTGCCTGTGATTGAAAAAATGAACTGTGATTTCTTTGGATCCAGTGTCAGTTGGATATGAATACGAGTCATGCTTGGACCTGACCTTGTGGGAAAAGAGGACAGCCGTATTGCAGGGCTATGAGCTGGATGCCTCCAACATGGGCGGTTGGACATTAGACAAACATCATGTCTTGGATGTCCAGAATGGTAAGGTCTTGTTCATATGGTTCATACTGTTCATCTTCCAGTTCATTAGACTATAGCAACATTTTCTAATGCTCTGTAGATTAGAATTGGCAGCAAAAAAATAAAGGTACAGGGCAGTCATGGTGGCTCTCACCTGTAATCCTCACTTTGGGAGGCCGAGGCAGGTGGATTGCCTGAGCTCAGGAGTTAGAGACTAGCCTGAGCAAGAGCAAGACCCCATCTCTACTAAAAATAAAAAAACTAGCCAGGTGTGGTAGTAGGCACCTGTAGTCCCAGGTACTTGGGAAACTGAGGCAAGAGGATCACTTGAGCCTAGGAGTTTGAGGTTGCTGTGAGCTATAATGCCACGGCACTCTACCCAGGTTGACAGAGTGAGACTCTTGTCTCTTAAAAAAAAAAAAAGGTATATTTTTAAAGACTATAAAAGCCTTAAGTCAGAACTGTATAATACTTCTTTTAATATACTTTACAATGTGTATATATATATATATACACACACACACACACATACATACATATTTTTTTTTATGAAATCATACCTGTGTACATTAATGCAATCATGAGGTACAATGTGCTGATTTCATATACAATCTGAAATATTTTCATCAAACTGGGTAACATACCATTCATGGCATTTTCTTAGTTACTGTGTTAAGACTTTTAGATTCTCCAGAGCCCTCCTCCCAGCCAGAGACTGCTGGAGGCACAGGCTCCCTTTGCAAAGGCCACTGGGTACCCCATCCCACGCCCTGCTGCTTGATCTGGGCGTGCCACACTCCGGAGCTGCTCCCGCAGCCAGAACTCCCTGGGTGGGGCAGTCCCAGAGGAGCTGCACAGAGTCACTCCCTACAAAGATCTAGCAAAAAGACAGTGATCCTGCTGGGGTCTGATCTGGGAGAGACACCAGCCCAACTCTGAGGACAGTCATAGGCAACAGTGAAAAATAATCATGAGGTGGAATCAACAGAAAAACTCTGGCAATATGAATAATCAGAATAGATCAACTCCCCCAAGGAATGACAAGGTAGATACAGCACAAGATCCCTTGCATAAGCAAATGGCTGTGATGTCAGAAATTGAATTCAGAGTCTGGATAACAAATAAGATCAGCGGAATGGAGGAAAAGATGGAATTAGAATTTCAAGCAATAATCCAAAAGATGACCCAAAAGATGTCTCAAGAATTCAATGAATTCAAAGACAAATGACCAAAGATATTGACACATTGAGACAAGAAGTTGCAGCCCTCAAAGATCTGAGAAATATAGTAAAATCCCTCAGTAACAGAAGGGAGCAAGCAGAAGAAAGGATTTCTGACATGGAAGACAAAGCTTTGGAACGCTCCCAAACTTCCAAACAGGAAGAGAAATGGAAGGAAAACACGGATCATTCTCTCAGACAGCTGTGGGATAACTCAAAGAAAACCAATATTTGCCTTATAGGGATACCTGAAAACGATGAAGTGGCGTCACAAGGCACAGAGTCTCTTCTTTATGAGATTATGTAAGAGAACTTTCCAGATATGCCAAGAGACTCTGACATGCAGACAGCAGACAGTTTCAGAACCCCTGCACGACTCAACCCGAATAAGACATCCCCCAGGCACATCATAATTAACTTCACTAAAGTTAATATGGAGAAAATTCTGAAAACAGCCAGACATAAGAAATCCATTGCCTATAAGGAGAAGAATATTAGAATAACTGCAGATCTCTCTGATCAAACCTTTCGAGCTAGAAGAGAATGGTCGTCGATTTTTAATCTCCTACAACAAAATAACTTTCAACACAGGATCCTGTACCCAGCTAAACTGAGTTTCATTTATGATGGAGAAATTAAATACTTTAATGACATCCACATGTTGAAGAAATTTGCTATAACTAAAACAGCTCTCCAGGTTATTCTCAGACCTATCATCCGTAATGACCAGCATAATCCTCCACCACAAAAGTAAACTCACCTAGAAACTTTTTATCAAATTTCAGCTTCCACAGTGATGAAAGGATTAAAAATGTCCACTGGACTTTCTAAAGATTGATCATTATTTTCAATTAATGTGAATGGTTTAAATTGTCCTCTAAAGAGGCATAGGTTGGCTGACTGGATACAAAAACTCAGGCCAGATATCTGCTGCATACAAGAATTTCACCTTACCTTAAGATATAAATTTAGACTTAAGGTTAAGGGGTAGTCATCTATATTCCAGGCAAATGGAAAACAGAAAAAAGCAGGTGTTGTGATCTTATTTGCAGATACAATAGGCTTTAAACCAACCAAAGTAAAGAAGGATAAAGACGGACATTCCATATTTGTTAAAGCTTCGACTCAATAATATGGGATTTCAATTATTAATATTTATGCACCCAACCAGAATGTGCCTCAATTTATAAGAAAAACTCTAATAGACATGAGTAACTTGATTTCGTCCAGCTCTATAGTAGTTGGAGATTTTAATACTCCTTCAGCAGTGTTGGATAGATCCTCCATAAAGAAGCTAAGTAAAGAAATGTTAGATTTAAGCTTAACCATTCAACAACTGGATTTAACAGACATCTACAGAACATTTCATCCTAATGAAATTGAATGCACATTCTTCTCATCACCCGATGGAACATACTCCAAAATCGATCACATCTTAGGTCACAAGTCTAATCTCAGCAAATTTAAAAGAATAGAAATTATTCCTTGCAACTTCTCCAACCATCATGGAATAAAAGTTGAACTCAATAACAACAGGAATCTGCATGCTCGTACAAAAACATGGAAGCTAAATAACCTTATGCTGAAGGATAGATGGGTCATAGATAAGATTAAGAAGGAAATTACCAAATTTTTGGAACAAAATGACAAGACACAAATAATCAGAACCTCTGGGATACTGCAAAGGCAGTCCTAAGAGGGAAATTTATAGCCCTGCAAGCCTTCCTCAAGAAAACAGAAAGAGAGGAAGTTAACAACTTAATGGGACATCTTAAGCAACTGGAGAAGGAAGAACATTCCAACCCTAAACCAAGCAGAAGAAAAGAAACCACCAAAATTGGAGCAGAATTAAATGAAATTGGAAACAAAAGAATTATACAACAGAACAATAAATCAAAAAGTTGGTTTTTTGAAAAGGTCAGTAAGACAGATAAACCTTTGGCTAACTTAACCAGGAAAAAAAGAGTAAAATCTCTAATTTCTTCAATCAGAAATGGTAAAGACAAAATAACAACAGACCCTTCAGAAATTCAAAAAATCCTTAACGAATATTACAAGAAACTTTGCTCCCAGAAATATGAAAATCTCAAGGAAATTGACCAATACTTGGAAGTGCACCACCTACCAAGACTTAGCTAGAACGTAGTGGAAATGTTGAACAGGCCTATATCAAGTTCTGAAATAGCA